>RQTK01001291.1:30933-70813 GCA_003991915.1 Elysia chlorotica
CAACAACAACAACAACAACAACAACAACAACAACAACAACAACAACAACAACAACAACAACAACAACAACAACAACAACAACAACACAACAACAAGAACATGACCATCATAAAAAAAACCTCAACAACAACAGCAAACAACAACAACAACAAAACCAGCAACAATAACAACAGCAGCAAAATTAAAACAACCACAGGAACATTATCAACAAAAGAAAAAACATGAAAACGTTTAAGAAGAAAAATTAAGAACTAGAATCAGAACAAGGAACAAGACTAACAACAAGAATGAGAACCAAAACCGACACCAGTACAATATAATAACAGGAATAAGAACAAAGACCAAAGACAAGAACTAATAATGCTATAAAGAACTAGAACGAAAGGTAGACCTAAAGAAGAAGTCCAAGATAAACCAAAACGTTTTAAGCAGATAAGCTTCTGGATGACGTCAAACCTGAGGGGCGCATCATTGTAAGCCCACCATGTCCATTAATCTCTCACTCGTTTTCTATGATCTCCCTTTCTTATTCTTTACTCTCTTTCTCTCTCTCTTTCTCTCTCTTACATTCTCTCTCTGTTTATCTCTCACTTTCTTCATAACTTATGTCTGTTTCTGCCTCTCTGTCCCTCTATCTTTCTCTCTAGCGATCTATCAATCTTTATCCTTCGTTCTATCTCCCTCTTCCTCTCTCTAGCGCATCTTTTGACTTTCTCTCATCTCACTCTCTCTCTCTACTCTCCCTCCATTTCTCTCTATCTATTTGTATACATATAGAAGTATAAGATTCTTATATTTCTATGTCTTTTTAGATTGTATTACTTCTCTTCCTCTCTCTCTCTATCGCTCTCTTTCTCTCTCTTTCTCTCTCTCTCTAGCGCTTCTTTACCCGTTCTCTCCCTCTCTCTACTCCCTATTTGTCTCTAGGTCGTTCTATTTATATCACTACATTTCCCTTTTTACATCGTACTCTCATTCCCTCTTTCTCTCTGTGTATATCCCCCCCCCCACCCCTCTCTCTTCCCACTATCTCTCTATCCCTCTATCTCTCTATCCTCTCTCTATCCGGTCCGGCTACTCTGCTGAACGCCCCACACTCACCTTTTGCCCTCCGTGTACCAGGCCGTAACAGGTTTCATACAGCCTCAGCTTATACCTCCTCCCCTTGGTTCTTTTAACCTTTCCTCCATTATCCATATGCTCGTTTTCACCCTCTCTGCCTGCGCCCCACTCGTTCCTACTCCCTCCTACCCTTAGCTCCTCTCACCACTTCCATGGTATAGCCGCATCGTCCGTGTGGCATTGGGCCTACATCAATCTAGGAAGTTTGTCGGGTTACAGGGGGGCTTACATGTACTCTCTCTCTCTCTCTCTCTCTCTCTCTCTCTCTCTCCTCTCTCTCTCTCTCTCTCTCTCTCTACCTCTCTCTCTCATTTGTGTTTTTATTAATCTGTCTCTCCATCTTTCTGTCTTTTTCTCTCTCCCTTTCTAACTCCCTTTCTCTTCCTTTTACGTATTTGTATTTTCCCCCTCTCTGATTTTTAAATGTTACAAAATAGTATTAGTTGTAATGAATTATTTTACGATATAATTTCCGACTCTCCATAATTTCTCTCTCTCTCTCTCTCTCTCTCTCTCTCTCTCTTTCTCTTACTCTCTCTCTCTCTTTTTTTTCTCTCTATCTCTACTTGATAGCTAATTGAATTTTCTCTCCCTGCTGGACAACCCATTCTGTCTTAGTCGCTTTACTTACCTCTTGCATATCTTCTAAAGAAGCTGTCTGTGGTTGCTTCTTGTTTTTCAACATCTCCACCTCATGTTTCAGCGTTTCCACATCTCGGATTCTACAGGAAAAAGGCGATATCGTAAGTGATCATAATCAGAAAAAAGAGAAGTAATAGAGAGAGCTATAGAGAGAGAGAGAGAGAGAGAGAGAGAGAGAGAGAGAGATTGGCAAGGGTATAGCCGCATCGTCCGTGTGGCATCACCTAAAATTGTCAGATGTCAGCATTGGAGCTCGTCTACAATATGTTTATATAGCGGCGCCGTTGGAAGCTAAGCAAACCCCCCACCCCCTCAAAAAAAAAAAAAAAAAAAAACCATGATGGACAGTGACCAGTGGGGATGGGAATTTGGGGAGAAGGGGGGAGGGGCTGAGAACTAGAGGACTAAAGAGGGTGAGAGAGAAAGGATCTCCATGATGGACAGTGACCAGTGGGGATGGGATTTGGGGAGAAGGGGGGAGGGGCTGAGAACTAGAGAGCTAGAGAGGGTGAGAGAGGCAGATAGAAAAACAGTCATAGAAATAGAGAGACGGAGCAAGCTAGATAGACAGGGAGATATAGATAAGTGGATATGTCCTTCTTTGATAGGATAGATATTTAGATATATATATATGTACAGGGAGGAAAGGAGTTACATAGATTGATAGCACAGATAAATCTCTCTTTCTCTCTATCGTTCTCTTTCTTTGTCCCGGATTTAACGCTTATTATTAAATAGTCGTTCAATAAATACATTATTATGATCAACTTTTGAGATAATATTGTGAGATTGTCATTGACCAATAAGGAAATGTCTGTTTAAAAAAGCACATTGAATAGATCCTCTATGTTTGTTGTTGTTGTTGTTGTTGTTGTTGTTGTTGTTGTTGTTGTTGTTGTTGCTGCTGTTGTTGTTGTTGTTGTTGTTGTTGCTATTGTTTTATAAATTTGATCTGTCTTGTATCAGTAATAATTCATGATCAAATCCAATTAGAGAACATTACAAGCTTCATACTTCCAAGTTTTTCAATCTGGTTATTAATATGATGCTCTTTAAGCTTTTACTGGTTGGGTTGGTATCAGTTTAATGTGATGGGTTGAGACAGGAGTCCAGGTCTCCCCGCAATGTCAAAATCTCTGGTTTCACTGATATCCCCTCCTTTGTTCTGGATCGTTGACTCTAAGATTTGGTGTCACGGCACATCAAATTGTCAAACGTTGATTTTGGGGCCCATCCACAATATAGTCTATGACATTACTGTGAAACCACCTTTACTCAACACTGTAAGGTTTGTTTCATGCTTCAAACCCCTACCCCTCTTTTTCTCATAATATTATTGAACTGTTAGTGCTCGATCGCGACTGTGTTGTCCGACCTGAGAGGCCCCAGTTATGTACCCTTAGAGTCCGCCTCGTTGAGCTGCCATTAGAGTCCCATTTAAAGTGAAAAGGACAAGTCAATTCAGAACATTCAATAAACGGGTAACAAGGTGGCTCACTGGTAGAGTGCATGGGTTCTATTCGGACGGCCTACAGTTCGATTACCGACCTGGTCGCCCTGTTCACTGCTGGTTGAGCCGGTTTCAGTATAAAGCTACCGACTGAGACAGAGAACTTGATACAGCTTAGGTACCTCCTCTCTGCCTTTGAATGACAGTACAAACAGTTTTCAGACAATAGTTTCCAGACCCGTCCACGAACTCGCATAGTTACCAACGATGGACTTTCAAAAACCAAGATAGTATACCACCAAATCAATCTCTAAAGGAAAACGGAGAAAAAAAGCAAACAAAAGACTAAAAATCGCAAGCCGACCCAGAACCGATTAAAGAAAAACATCTCAGTGAATGATGGCCGGATTGGGAGTTTAGACAACCTGTCGTATTTTCTCCTCCCCATTCACAGCACCGTGAGTAAATTGACTGACCCCCCCCCCACCTTTCATTGTCTTGGTGCGTTGGCCCCTAGATTTGGTGACATTGACCTCCGTCCTCGTGCCAATGACCTGATTCCATTCCTCTATTTCGGTCAGAAAAATGACTTGCTCCTCAACTGGTTGAATATCCTCTTTTTTAAATGAGAAAATAAAATGAGGTTTCTCGAAGAAGCAGGTACATGATTGTACTGAGAATAAAATCTGAAAACATCATTCTCCATTCACTTGTTACGGTACTGACTAATTACTCAATTTTAAAAGTATGTTTACCTATCAAATGATTAATATGTAGATCAATTCTATATCAGTCTACTTAAGTGTATAACTTATTTCACCCTTTTGAATATTGGACACTGGTTTGTCTTACCAAGATTGATCGCAATGAGATTAGTAACTTTAAGAAGAAGGGCCAGATTATATATGTAACAAAAATGTATTCATCAGTATCATGCAATGTCAAAAAGATTTATTTTATTTCATGATTCTTCTAAGTTCTATTCATAAAGAACCATTCTAGACTCTACTTTAATGGAAATTTAAACTTAACTGGAAATTTAAACAGAGCCCGTGCTATCCCAGATCACAATGTATTGTATACAACCACAGAGTGCTATTATTAGACATCTGTGTATACAACATAATAATGGTATTGTCAATTCAGTTGTATTACAACCTATTTCATTTCTTTAACAGTCTAAATCTTTCTTACGTTAGAAATGAGGCATAATTTTATTCAACGGAGATAACTATAGTACTAAATTATGTTATCTCTAGGCCTCTGCTCATTGTTCCTTAGGAAAACAGATTCTCCCAACAAGCATCTCTCTCTCTCTGTCTCTGCCTCTCTCTGTCTCTCTCTGTGTCTCTCTCTGCTCTGTCTCTGTCTCTGTCTCTCTCTCCCTCACTGTCTCTTTGTCTCTCTACCTCTCTCTCTCTCTCTCTCTGTATCTCTCTGGCTGTGTGTGTGTGTGTGTCTCTCTCTCTCTCTCTCTTCCTCCTCCCCTTGGTTCTTTTAACCTTTCCTCCATTATCCATAATATGCTCGTTTCACCCTCTCTGCCACCCCTCCCCGCCGCCCCACTCGTTCCTACTCCCTCCTACCCTTAGCTCCTCTCACCACTACCATGGTATCGCCGCATCGTCCGTACGGCAGCACCTAAAATTGTCAGATGTCAGCCTTGGAGCTCGTCTACAATATAGTTTATATAGTTTTGCCGTTGGAAGCTAAGCAAACCCCCACCCCCTCAAAAAACAACAACAACAACAACAACAACAACCAAACCTTTCGCCTCTGCCTATCATGACCCCCGCCCCCCCCCCCCCCCCTCCACCTCCCCCCCCCCTCCTCCCTCTCTCTCTCTCTCTCTCTCTCTCCCAGGCCTCTTGACATCTCCTGCTCTCCCCTACCCCACGTGACTGGATCTGGAGCAGATGCTGACCCAGATCTTGTGACCTACTTCCAGACAATTTGAAATGAAGAACTTCTCGGTGCTTTGACCTGAGGGGCAAACTTTGACCTCATAGTTCCACCCCCCCCCCTTCCTTGCCCCGCCCCCTCCTTCCATTTTG
Source organism: Elysia chlorotica (assembly GCA_003991915.1). Lineage (NCBI taxonomy): Eukaryota > Metazoa > Mollusca > Gastropoda > Plakobranchidae > Elysia > Elysia chlorotica. The sequence continues at coordinate 36,202 of RQTK01001291.1, forward strand.
CTTCCCTCTCGTCCGCCTTCTCCAAGCAAAAAAATGTTCACTTACTCATACTGTGTCCAGTAAAACTCAATAAGTGGAGTTAGTGGCTTGACTTAATAAAAATAAAAGGCGTGTTGTTTTGTTTAAAAATGCCTGTGTTATTTTGATCCAGCTCTAAGTTGTATACAAACAAACAACGTAAACATTAAAGGAAACCATTGCAATTTCGCTTAAAATTTTAGGCTTGTAGCTTTACCCAGTGAATTTCAAAACATAGTCACGATGGCAAATAAATAATGTAATTTATAATAAACAACACCAGCAGCACCAGAAACAATCACAACAATAATGACAGCAACTAAAATAGCAACAAGAGAATATACAGTTATTTGGAATGTCATACCCTAACAAAAAAAAAGAAAAAAAAAGAAAATAGAATCTAAATATCCACACCCCAGCCCTTAACATTCATCATGTTAGCTAATTTTAGAAGTGCAGACATGCTGATATCGAGGCGTCCATAAATGTGTGGAATCCTTGGCTTATATCCAAAAAGATTTAAAGTAACGTTTAAAAAAAATCTTGTTTATTTTTGCGGCGAAATTACTCCTTTCGTTTTATCGTTCAGAATTTGTTTGGCTCGAAATACACCGGAATGTAATGAGTCACTCTTTAAAATTCTTCTCGCTCACCTGGCTACACATTTTGATTATAAATAGAAATGTCTGCTGTACGTAATTACTTTGTTGTTGATTTTGATAACTTGTATCCTGCGTGTTTCAGTTGTCTAAATAAACATTACGCCATTGTATCAGAGACTCTAGGAGCTAGCGAGACGGTGTACTGAATGACGTCACAGTGTTATAGATAGGGGGAGAAACTGCATGCTGGGGGTGTGTCAGTCTATACGGCGGTTGCAGACCCAGCTGAGAGCGTTTTTATAGGGTTAAAGAAAGGTCGTTTACTTCAATCATCCGGTTAAAAAATAATTAAAATTGATCGTATTCTTTGTCCAATCCACCATTTTTTGTCAAACTTTGTGTACACAGATACACTCAATAGTTTAAAGCTGCATGCACGTTAAATCAGGAATAACAACTAAATAAGAATGAAACAAATGAGTGAAGTCCATGTACCACTTAATAGTAAAAACTTCACATAGTCTCAACTGGTTGTGGAAAGTTTGTTTTTCCGGTAGCACTTTTGGCAAACTGCTGTCCGTGATGAAGTCGAATGTTGACAAAGTTTCGTTGCCTGTCAAAAGAACTGCAAGGGCACAACAACGTTCTTTTGCTATTCCCTAATGATTATGTATCGCACTCCTGAAGAATTCAGACAAGGAGGAGTCGTTGCACACACACTCACACACACACACACATACACACACACACACACACACACAGACACAAACTCTGTCTGCAATTTTTAGAAAATCTATCAACTTGTTGTAGGGACATTTCAAACCCCAAACGGAATTATAAACACAATTTCTTGAAGTTTCAAGCACAACTTTAGGTGTGAAATAGAATGTTGTGATCGGGGTCCTAAGCTGCACCTTGGTGAAAGTTTGTCAGATAAGGAATATTGAAAAGTGTGGAGATAGCACACTGATTCTGTTTTACTGAAGCAGGGTTTTTCACAGTGCCCAGCCTACACTACATTACTTCTATTTAATTCTGTCAGTGGCTTCTTTTTATCGGCTCTCCTTGCATTGACAAATCATTTTCTACCCTTGTAAAAAATACGATTAAAAAAAAAATCAAAGTCAGCAAAATGAATTCAAAGCCCAACCATGCAAATGAAAAGGGGACAGAACTAACCCGGCAAAGAGATTGAAAATCTAACACTGTAACAGAATGCCCAAGATCCTTCTTTAACCCTATTGATTAGGAAGATCGCAAATACTCTGTTGTAAAACTAAAAATTTTCATATCAATTATTACAGAATTGCACGAAAGTAGCCACGTTTTACATTGGTGAGTTGTTTTTTTCTTTCTTAATTCGAATTTGAGAGGGTTAGCAGCACTTTTTCATTACTATTTAGCCATTGAAGCAAAAAATAGACCTGTCTAAATATTTAGATCTAGATCTATATGAAGAAGAACATCCTTACTTAAATTTTAAAAAAAAATCAATTTTCTCTTTCGGTATCATAACTTTTCTGTTTCAAGTAGAAAAGAAAAGGAAAACAAATCGAGTCTTTATTACAACTAATGGCAGAGCAACATTTAAAATACGATTTTTTTCACGTTTCTCTATTGTGAATTTTACGTTGTCACAAGCAAACAAACAAGAAGATGCACTTGTAGCGCTGCAGGATACATTGCAAACCCCGAGGCGCCAAGGCCTTGCGGAATTTCATCGCCTTATTTGTGCTCACATCTGGCCGACCCACGTACGCAAATTCGCCTACGTGCATCGTCTCCATATAGAACGTCTCTGGTTGTAGCATTGTTTTTGTTGTTGTTGTTGTTGTTGTTGTTGCTGTTGTTGTTTTTGTTTACACTGTTGTCCCTCTTGTGTCATGTCTTTGTTGTAACTCGTTGCTAGTATTAACTTTTTTACTTTTTTTTTTTAATTTTAAATTGATTATAACTATTTTTTCCTCCTCCCTCTCCTCCTTCTTTTTCCCTTTCCTTCATTGGACTGGCGGTTTTTATGTGACTAGATTTACAGGAAACATCTTCCAAGGCTCGTAAGCTAGTGAGTTCAGTGAGTGATTTGATCTCTTAAAATCCAATGTAAGCAGCAAGTCTACATCGTAGAGGGGTTTTAAGACTAAGGTCTGACAATTTTACTTGCTGCCACACAGATACAGTTTGTGGGTACCTGGACTCCTGTCTCAGCCGGTTACATTCAACTGACACCGACACAAGCAGTAATATTGTAGTTGATAAAATCTAGGAAAATATTTCTGGGATCTTGGGTTTCGAACCGCGGACGTCCCGAAAAAGACACACATATACATAGATCTGCTAGTGTGGACATACATCAGCGAATGTTTATGAATGAAAAACGTAGAGGAATAGCTCAGTGTCTGTCATCATAACAAAAACACCGGTATTGGGTCTTCCCAACTAGCTCAGTCAATAGTACTTGTAACTAACGTGCAGAAAGTTTAAGGTTCTTATTTCCACCGGTTCCTCCCTTTCAAAACATATTATGCCAATTTTGGGGAACCCAGGGAAAGTTAAACGTGTCAACCGAACATTTGTGTGTGTGTCTGAAGGAACCAGTTATTTTGAACAACTACCCTAGCAACATCAGTCTATTGGCATTTCTTGCTTTCCTTTTCTTTTCTTCGTTTTTATTTATTCTTTTTTCATTCTCTAAATCTTGGGTCATAGATAACTTTGTAGTGCACTTTTCTGTAGATCTAAATTTTCATTGTTACTTTTTAACGTCCTCTAGTGCTTAGACAGTTTTCAGCCTACTCACGTTGAGCACTGCAAAGTGCATACCACACTAAAACCTCGAATTGCTGAGTTAGCGAGAATAAGTTCAAGAAGATCTTTCTCAATGTGTACTGTTAAGTAGAACCAGAGAGGGTGGAATGCTGAGAGCTTTCACAGAGAGAATATATCGCGTTTAATTATGAGATAGGACAATTAAGGCAGTTCCTTCCTTCTGTAAACCTTAGTAAAAACTATGAATATTACTTAACCGACGTAATTTCAAGAGAAAAATAGAGTGAGCATGGATCACGCTAGCTGCCTGTATCAATATCGCTGTGAGTGTGAGCTCTGTTTGTGATACGTCTCCCTAAAATCTCGTGTCTCTGGCAGAGCTCCAGAGCACAAAGTACCGGCAAGCTGTCCTTTCTCTCTATTATTATAGCAGACCTTGCGATCATCATGATATTGTAACGGATGAGATAATCGCGCCCGTCAGGCATGGGTAACTTAGATTGCTTGTGGATTCCATAAATCTTTGATTGGACGTCGGTGCAGGTTACCTTCCCATCGTCTTTGTTTCCGTTACGAGCCCTGCGATCACAAATCCTGTATTGTTTTATCATTATGACCGACCTTGAACCCGGGAGCGTCACTGGGCCACTGAGAGAGTGAGACATGGGAATGCAATAATTTTGAGCGAGAAAAATAATAATTATGTTGTTTTTCGTAACTCACTCTCGTATCTTGCAGCCTCAGTCGGCTCAGACCAGTATACTAATTATTTGAAACCAAGACCAATATGTTTCTTTATAAATGGATTCTTCTTCTCCTCGACTTATTCAAAACTTTGATTAAAAAAAAATTCATACCCAACCAAAGATCATCTTCCATACACGCACACCCATCTTTCTTTTTCTTTTATTTGTTTATATGAGTGGATGGTCTAGTGTTTTGAGCTTTTCTTTTTCCCTACGTTTTATTCTTAACCTTAGAGTTATAGTTAATCTTTCTTTTCTCACTTATCTCTTTTACTGACTGTCCGTCTCTCTCTCTCTCTCTCTCTCTCTCTCTCTCTCTCTCTCTCTCTTTTTTTTTTCTCTAACTCTCTTTTCTGTAATATCTATCTATCTATCTATCTATCTATCTATCTATCTATCTATCTATCTATCTATCTATCTATCTATCTATCTATCTATCTATCTATCTATCTATCTATCTAACTAACTATCTATCAATACTTTTATTCATTAGCGCTTATTTTTTTTTTCGAATGCTATTTGTACTCTCTATCCATTATTCCATTCAGCAATCTATTCTGCATGAAAGCTTGTTAGAAGTAAAATGATTAAACTACACCGACCTTAAAAAATGCTACAGAAATCTATAACTACTTTGTCATGAATATTATGCCTTTTGGTTCTTTTTGTTGCAAAGCATAAGAAAACAGTTCTATTAATCATCATCATCATCCGGGTGCCGTCTCATTGCGAAGGTTGCAGCTTCCTATCTCTAATACACTGCCCTATTTCTCTTCTTATGTTCTATTAATACCAAGTTTAACATCAGCAGAGACTATAGGGCTGTCCATTGCACGGCTCCGATATTTAGTGATAGAAATGTCTGCAGTAGACCTCCACCATCATCAACAGCAGCATTATTACCACACAAAAAAAACAACAACAATAACAAAAAAACATCAACAAGGAGGAGATCTGATCGAGATTGAAAGTCTTGCGCTCTACCGACTGAGCTAACACCTCGCCCCCCCCCCCCCCAACTCCCCCGCAAAAAGAAAATTGTTTACAGTAACTTCGACCTTTGTCTTTACTGAAGGTAATAATAATACTGTTATAGAAGATCTGATATAACCCAGGCCTCGTCAAGTTCAGGCCAACTCATGGTTAGCAAACTTAGTTTAAATAGAAAAATTCAAGTAATTCATTTCTAGATCTATTTAGTTTATCATAGTAAGGACAAAATGGCACACGCAATTAGAAAGCAATATGCATTTTTCTTCAGCATGCTCAGCCTCCCTACTTACGAAACTGTTCTAATAGTGTCAGAATGTAAACTTTTTCCCCTTTAGGGTGTTAGTCTGTTACTCATAGACCTTTAATTATACCTCTACTATACTAACATGTGTACTAACTAAGATTACTCACACCATTCAGCCCTAGTCAAACATTTTGGCGGCTTGATCTGTTATAAATAGTCGCTCTGTAGCGAGGAGCCAGGCTGCCCACTGTGACAAGTCAGTTACTGGAACACTACTTAACACCAGGCAATTCAATATTTGTGGCATTTCAAATAAAGAGGTGGAACTAGCAAACCTGTTGAGCAAAAAAAAATATAAATATAGTCCATATTCAGGAAACCCTACATAAAAGTTCAGATCCTCACATTGCAGGCTATATATAATAAATAATTATTGTGTCTGTAAATGTAGAGATTGTAGAGGCATCATAACCTACGTTAGAAAAGATCAGCAAGCTACAGTCTTTTAACATCTTACACATTTCGCCGCAATTATGACCTCTATTATACGGTTACTCTGCGGCAACTCGACTGGAACTTTTAATGCGAGCGGCAAAAATAAATAAACGATTACGCCTTATTTGTGTTCTTTGTCTACCCATTAACCAGGATACCAGAGTCTTGTGTGGAGTGACGGTTTACTGGGATAGTGGGACTGCCACACCAAGTGGGCATCAAATTATCTAAACCAACAATGTAAAAATGCGTGAAAGTAAATCTTTTGGCGCCAGTTTGTCAGCATTGACCATTTGAATGTGTGGAATGGAACCAACATGAAGTAGGGTAGCCCAGAAATACCTTAGTTTGACATCTAATCATCTAACATCTCGGGGTACGGGAAACAACAGGTGAATCATCCACTCACCTGGGATGCTTAAACAATATCACGGCAATTTCGCTATAATTGTTGGTGGCTCAGTTGGTAGTGGATTTGCCTGTCGAGCTAGAGATCCGCCGTTCGGATCTCACCTTGTGTTCCTGTCTCCATCGACCTACATGATTCTTCGGAGAAAACCAGTGAGAACGCAACAGCCAGGATTCGAAATGACGAAACGCACGAGTTGATTTCTCAACGTCCAACCTCAGCAGCAAAGCTTTACCGTAGACGGGCCCCAAGACAACTGTCAGACAATTTTAACTGTTGCCACACGGAGACAGTGCTGGGTTAAATTTAGAAAGACGAAAAAAAAAAAGTGAGATAAGAATGTATTTGTCATTACAAGTCATATAATAAGGTAAGTCTGAACATGGAGTCTGTGAGAGGCGTACATGGATACCACACTGTAGCATACAATGACGTTTCCTGGTATTCTATTGAAGCCAGTTCTGTTGAAGCTTTAGTTCGCCAGCCTAGAGGTCTATAAACAGAGCTGTCTGGTGAGCCGAGCAAGATCTCACAAAAGACTTTTGGGTTGTTTTTTTTATCTACGCTTCCCAGTCTGTAGATTACATGTATTACAGTTTGGTTCAATGAACTGTCCGCTCCAGTGTCCACTGTCCAATAATATCCAGAGTTGGGCAATCGATTGGTTTGCACTAGAATCTCCTGCAAATCATTTAAAAAAAAAAAAAAAAAAAAAAAAAAAAAAGCGAATCCCAACTTTACTCCTTCACTAGCAGGAGAGTCAATCCAAATTGTAAGGGCCTAAACAGCTCTACTATTTTTAGCTGGGCAGCCAGTCCTAACATAGAGGCTCAAAGAAAAACGTGCGAATTAGGCTTATGTATTGTACATTATTATATAACATTTCTGTGGTTTGGGGCTTTGGGTACATTTATCATTGACAGAAAACATTAACAAAGTCTAAATGGGGTTGTCCTTTTCCACAGCTGATAGAGTTTCATATGAAAATATCCACAGACCACACAGTGACAAGGCTGAGGGACTAAACAACGTCTATTGTGTCACGAGAGGTTAAACAACGTCAATTGTGTCACGAGAGACTAAACAACGTCTATTGTGTCACACTCAGTGAGTCACGTCCACAGAGGTCCACCAGGCGTGACGCGACCTGTAGTACGGGAGTGTACGGGCCGACTGGCACGTACTCCACGAGAAGCAGCATTGACTTTACACCATCAACACTGAGTGGTCAGGGCCTATGATAGTCCGACAAATCTTGGAGACCCGGCCACGTCTCTGGTTCTGACAAAATAGTCTGTCTCTGTCTCTATGTCTGTCTCTGTCTCTCTGTCTCTCTCTCTGTCTCTCTCTCTCTTTCTCTCTCTCTTTCTCTCTCTCTCTCTCTCTCTCTCTCTCTTTCTCTCTCTCTCTCTGTCGTTCTTTCTTTCTGTTTTCTCCCCCGTCCACTCTTTGTCTCAGCCTTGTTGCTAACCTTGGTAGTTTGTAAATTAAAAAACCCCACCCATCTCCAATTGATAAATAACGCATCCGTTTTACAAAGAAGGCAAAAAACATGCATTTAAGAAGAGTTAAGCCCCCACGCCCCAAATTAAAAACTAAAGCACAGAATGGTGTACAAAAGTTTGACTTTTGCATTCCAAAACACGGTCGCGGGTTTCGCAAGCTCTGATTAATTTCACGTCCTCTAGTTTTTTTCAGCAGGCCAATCTACCATCTGGAATTCGAACATTGGACCTCGTGTCGATAAGAGTTTAAGACACCAGCTCTACTGACTGCGCCAAGCGACGTTACTTTGGCGTGATTTATCACTTCACTTTTCATTAATCACGAGAGCGAAGCACAACGGTAGTTCACAAAGTGTAACTACATGTACTGACAGTACAGTGACTAGTTAGGTAGGGGTCACAAGTACAACATTTTGGCAAACTTACGACTCGTCCTAAGGTATAATAGGAAATATTACGACGAGTGGTAAGCTACTGCGATATTGTACTAGATCTAATACCCCGGACAAAAATAGGCTTGATTTGACTGCCCCATAGTTATTGTTACAAAACATTGCGTTCGTAAACATTTTGTTTTCTCAAAGAAGCCAACACGCTCAATTACACAAAAACATATATATCAACAGGTTGAAAGGTAGGGGATGGGTGGGTGGGGGCGGCTGTTGTCATTTTGTACGGGCATCCCCCATCTGACCTAGTTTCATCATGTAGAAAGAATGTTACCTGTGAGAGTCCGACCAATTAGAAGTGAAAGAAAGCAAAACAATGTATTGGTGTCACAAACGTTGCCTAAGTCGCGTTAGGAAAGAGAGAGAGTGAGTGAGTGAGTGAGAGATAGAGAGAGAGAGAGATAGAGAGGGAGAAAGGGAGAGAGAGAGAGATAGAGAGAGATAGAGAGGGAGAAAGGGAGAGAGAGACAGACAGACAGACAGACATACAGAGATAGGGGGACAAAAGTAAAAACAATCGAGTTGGACAAGTAAATACTGTGTAGTGATTGATAAATAATAGGTAGAGAGAGAGAGAGAGAGAGAGAGAGAGAGAGAGAGAGAGAGAGAGAGAGAGAGAGAGATTGTGATTATCTCATCATATTAAGGACTTTGCCAAATATATGTCATCCACATGTTTGTTGTGTTATTGGAGCCACTTGATGCTTGTATGTGCCTCACACCAAGGCATGCCCGTTCAAAACAGTCTCAATTTGTTACAGCTCCGCACCAGAAATAGCACTGTATTGCAGAGTCTTTGGTCTGTATTGCTGTATTGCACAGTCTCTGAGTCTTTGATCTGTATTGCAGAGTCTCTGAGTCTTTGATCTGTATTGCAGAGTCTGTGAGTCTTTGATCTGTATTGCAGAGTCTGTGAGTCTTTGATCTGTATTGCAGAGTCTGTGAGTCTTTGATCTGTATTGCAGAGTCTGTGAGTCTTTGATCTGTATTGCAGAGTCTGTGAGTCTTTGATCTGTATTGCAGAGTCTGTGAGTCTTTGATCTGTATTGCAGAGTCTGTGAGTCTTTGATCTGTATTGCAGAGTCTGTGAGTCTTTGATCTGTATTGCAGAGTCTCTGAGTCTTTGATCTGTATTGCAGAGTCTCTGAGTCTTTGATCTGTATTGCAGAGTCTCTGAGTCTTTGATCTGTATTGCACAGTCTCTGAGTCTTTGATCTGTATTGCAGAGTCTCTGAGTCTTTGATCTGTATTGCAGTCTCTGAGTCTTTGATCTGTATTGCACAGTCTCTGAGTCTTTGATCTGTATTGCACAGTCTCTGAGTCTTTGATCTGTATTGCAGAGTCTCTGAGTCTTTGATCTGTATTGCAGAGTCTCTGAGTCTTTGATCTGTATTGCACAGTCTCTGAGTCTTTGATCTGTATTGCACAGTCTCTGAGTCTTTGATCTGTACTGCACAGTCTCTGAGTCTATATTTTATACACACACACACCCCTACACATGTAATATGTATCCTTCTATATATCTATATGTCTCTCTCCCTCCCTGTGGACAAACATTATTGTGGGTCAAATGGGTGCTGGAGAAGAAGTAAAACATTAATATAGTTTGTACTCTCCCAGGCTAAAATAGACAGCCAGCGTATGGTTGGTAGAATGTAGATCATGGTAAAAAAAGAATTTTATCTCTGGGTACAGCATACATGTACTTTTTTTTGACAATCTTATCTAAATAGCTTGGCTTGTGAAACATGATTCACTCCTGATGCAAAGTTGAGTCGTTGCGGGAACCATGTTTCCTGACATTCTATAGTCCTGCTTTCGGTGTGTGTGGGACGATTATATAGACCATAGAGTCAATGTATGTGTAAACGTTGACTCCAAGTCTAAAATTAGCCTCAAACAGAGCCATGTCTGAGACTTTTTTCTTTTTAAGACGTTTCGCGTGGAGGCCCAAAGTGACCAGCTACTAGTACCACAGTCTCTCACTTAATACCAGCATAGGACTCGGTGGATGTAAACAATCTGATCTGAAATCTAAATTTACATGACACAGAGACATAATTGTGTGAGAGGTGTGTAGTGTATGCGAGTGTATGTGCGTGTGTGTGTGTGTGTGTTTCCGTAAAGACCAAAACGTGATCTACCGACACAGTATCTCATTCAATCTTATCATGGAGATCATCCCAAAAACGAGAAAACTCGCGCCTGCCGTGGAGAAGTCACGTGGTGTCCAGGATTCAAGGCCGAGCTGAACACACTGAGCCTGTTGTAAAGAAGTCACGTGGCGACCAGGGTCAAGGCCGAGCTGAACACACTGAGCCTGTTGTAAGGAAGTCACGTGGTGTCCTGGGTCAAGGCCGAGCTGAACACACTGAGCCTGTTGTAAAGAAGTCACGTGGAGCCAGTTGTAAAGAAGTCACGTATAAAGAAGTCACGTGGCGACCAGGGTCAAGGCCGAGATGAACACACTGAGCCTGTTGTAAAGAAGTCACGTGGCGACCAGGGTCAAGGCCGAGATAAACAGACTGAGCCTGTTGTAAAGAAGTCACGTGGAGCCTGTTGTAAAGAAGTCACGTGGTGACCTGGGTCAAGGTCGAGCAGAGTGCACCGAGAGATGACCCGCTGGACCCTCGCTTGGAGCGTGAATGCTCCTGGATTTGGACTCGGACTCTGGGCAGTGATCCAGCTTTGCAGGGGAAGATGGAAAACGGAAAAATCCACCAAGACAAAAAAAATGACCATGTTTTGATCCTAGTTCATCCGACGTCAGCACTGTACATACCAGATTGTGGACTAGCGTCGGACAAAAAATCACGTGCTGCCACACAGAGACTGTGTGGGAATACAATGACTCCTGTCTCAAACGGTTACATTAAACTGACACGGACCCAACCGGTAAGGGGCGAAATCGGACCAAAAAATATTTGATCAATTGTGGGTTTCGAACCAGGGACCTCGCAATTGGGAGACCAACTCTCTACCACTTGCGCCAGGTCGCCTCCAGGACTGTGGGCAGCGATCCAGCTCTACAGGTCTGGGGAAGATGGAAGACAAAAAATCCATCTTTTGACCCTTGCCCAGCCAGGTGGTCTTGGTTAATGAATAATGTCTGATGTTTTGTCCTCAGTGCAAGGTCAATGATAGACCTTTGTTACCAATCACGTTATCCTCATAGCATGCATATCAAACTCACCCCTTTTAATGGATGTTCTTGCGACCATGCCAAAACACAAATAGCCTCACTCTTTGATAATACAAAAATAACTTATAGATCTCGGATCGTAGTTACAACGTCGCAGTGAACTTACAACTTGTCTTAAGATATACGTATAAGAAGTGTTTCTACGATTTGTATGCTATCGCGACGTTGACCTTACGATCCGAGGCAGGAATAATACGCAGCGTAGGGTTGCTTTGTCTGAAAAAAAAACTCCAACAAAAAACAATAATCACATTGATTTGCCTCACGGGAACTTTGAATAGCCAGACATAATAAAGATGGTGTGTTTCAGCCTTGCCAATGACACATCGTCTTTATTATGTCTGGCTATTCCATGCCATATTTCATGCCATATGCTTACGAATTTTCCATCATCCATCGAAAGGTGTGGGGAATCATTCCTGTTGTTTTGTTTTCATCGCGGAGAAAAGTCGTATGTTTTGTCTTATAACTATAGCAAAATCAAAAGAATGCACCTGCTCGAAAATTATCAGAAAACACTTGGTTGATTAAATTACAAAAAAATATACGGATTCAAGAAAAAAGGATAGAAAGAATTGTGAAAATAGATCTTTAAAAACCTGGAAAGAAGATATTACTGACAAAAAAAGTTCTTGATATTACTTTCTAAACAGGGCGATTACTTTAATTTTATCTCGAATGAAGATCTATTTGAATGAGCTGCCATGGAAATGAATCACAGTAGATACATTTTTCATCAACCTTGATAATTATGACTAGAAGATCAGAAGCAACATCTTCTTCCTCCTACACCACATACATGTACTAGAAATACTCCCGAATTCACGCGGTGAGTCTATTGTGAATGTAAGTTCGCCAACCGTTACAGACCACAATCAGAAGACATGAACTCAGATTTGTTCCAGGTTGGCTCACCGAGCAAGTGGTGTGAGTAGATTGCTAAACGTTGTGAGTTATTCTAACTTTGACAAACAACATCAAGCACGCACACGGAGGTTTGTTTTTGATCTATCACAAAATTAATGACACTATAACTAACGTTTCTGCTTTTGACCCATCTCATGCAAGAAAGGGGAAGAACTTGTTTAAAAAATCTCATTTCTTAATATGAAACATAAGATTATTTTTTTCTAGAAAATTCAAATAACAGTAATATCGTTATCTCCCTAGACTTTTTGTAATCCTTGGTCGGCAGAGGCTAAGCTCTCTCAAAGTTTAACGTCTCATAAGTCTCAAGAAAGATCGTATACATTGACGGGACCCTAAGTGGGACACCCGGGAACTGACTGCTCACATCATTCTGACACCTACACAATATTAAGAGCAAAGCGTCTAGTTTGTGCTTACCCCCCCCTCGCTGTGAATTTCCTAACATTTAAAGAAAAGAGGGGACAAACATCGATAAAACTAGGAATTGGCTGTATAATTATTTCACGTTTCTGTCTATACATCCGTCTGCGTATCATCGGCCAACATCCTCCCACTCTCTCTCTCTCTCTCTCTCTCTCTCTCTCTCTCTCCTCTCTCTCGTCCTCCCTCCTCTCTCTCTCTCTCTCTCTCTCTCTCTCTCTCTCTCTCTCTCTCTCTCTCTCTCTCTCTCTTTCTCTCTCTCGCTCTCTCTCTCCTTCTTTCCCTGTCTATCTATCTTTCTATCTTTTTTTTAACTATCTATCCATATATCCATCTATCTATCTATCTATCTATCTATCTATCTATCTATCTATCTATCTATCTATCTATCTATCTATCTATCTATCTATCTATCTATCTATCTATCTACATTTTTGTATTGTCCTACCTTGAGTTTACGGCCATTCCATGCGACACATGTGTTTCGAGCGGTTTTAGCGACCGCTCTCTTCGGGCGTCTGGCGTAACTGGCGTTCAGTTGCTTGAATCCCGCCTTTATCTAGCGCTTGTTCTTTGAAATTTTGGAGTAAGTGTTTGTATCGGTGCGGGCAAGTGGTGTATAACTCTCTTCTTTTGTTGAGGCTTGGTTTTAGTTTGAGAATGTAAAACTTTTCCGAAATGCACAGGTTGCAACGTTCGTTTGCTGGGGAGTAGGGTTCTGCTTTTTCGATGATGTCCCATGATATTTTGTATTCAATATTTTTGTCTTTTAGTTCCCATATTAGTTCACTGAGTGTTGTGGCTGATTTTTTATGCTCTATTCTGAAGCTTGATGTGTGTTGATTGTATCTTGTTTTGAATTCGATAGATAGATAGATAGATAGATAGATAGATAGATAGATAGATAGATAGATAGATAGATAGATAGTGTAGATTGAGTTCCGCAGCTGATTATATATCACAGGAATTATTGCATAAAATTGAAAAATCGATATTTCTTTACGGTTCTTGGGCCTTGTTCATTGTGCTCTTATCGAAGGAGTCGGTCTGATTACCGGCCCGAGAGACTAACTTCGAATTAATACACGCAGCAAAGAAATAATATTTCAAAATCTCATGAGGTTGGATCATAATGTGTGTAAATAAAATAAGATGTGTGTGGGGGTATCGTGGAAAACCGACAAAACTGAATTAACAATTAAAAGTGGCGATGATTTAGGGGGATGAAGAAGAGAGGGAGAGGGAAAGATAGATGTAAAAAGGGGTGGATAAAATGATAGATAGATAGAGATAGATAGATAGATAGATAGATAGATAGATAGATAGATAGATAGATAGATAGATAGATAGATAGATAGATAGATAGATAGATAGATAGATAGATAGATAGATAGATAGATAGAGAGAGAGAGAGAGAGAGAGAGAGAGAGAGAGAGATTATTATACCAATAAAGTATAAAATGAAAGATTGATATTCAATGTAAATACTTTAGTTTGTTTTCAAATAACCTTTAGAGCGAGCTCTGGTCTTTACTTCAGCTTTGCTGGATTCTGATAATGCCAAACACAATAAACATGACAATTACATTCCCTTACTGCTTGGATTCAATGAGTGAATGACCCTATTTAGGCCTATTATTTGAAGCAACCGTCTGTAGCGGAGAAGAGGAAGGCAATGGAGGGGGAAGGGGTGTTAAAACTGTTAGAAGCAGCGACCACCTCTTTTGTTACTCTTTCTTATGGTTCCAGTATAGACAAAAAGAAACGGAGAAACCCGGTATGTAAACTTGCAAACTCTCCTGGAAGATTTACAAGTCGCTCCTCTGGTCAGACAGTCATGTTTTTTCTGATCAGGGAATCAATGAGAAGCTAGTGTTTTCAGGGCTGGGGATCCCAGGGGACAGTTGGCGTGCGGTTTCTCCATGCATGGATGGCGCTGCTTCATTATTACTTTTGGTCCAACTCTCTGATCTTTGAAACTAGTGCAGTGCATTTGTGACCAATCTGCACTTGATAAGTAGGATTATTAATCAGCACAACCAGCAATAAGACATTGTGTGAGTTTAACGTTCATTCGAATGGTTCGTACAAGGAATTAAGTAAGTACAAAGTTTCGATTTAGAAAAATCATTTGTTTTGTTGCGTTTATAAGTTTCTCTTCTACTTCCTCTAATTTTATTAAACCACTTCACACTTACTGTGTTCAAGCGTGTTTAGTTCTTTTAACATTTCTATGTCTCTGTCTGTCTCTCGTTGTCTCTCTGTCCACGTCTCAGTCTGGATAAGGCACCTTCCCATTATTATTCTTTTGTATGTCTATCTATCGTTCTCTCTCTCTATCTTTCTATCCATATATCTCTATACGAGATGTCACCAAAGTATCTGTCAGAACTTAAAACTTTGTATTGAGATCATTATTGATAACATTAGTCTTGCAATGGCTGAAATGAGCCTGGAAAGTTATGGCCAACGAGCATTTAGCCATGCAGGACCCAAAGTATGGAACAGTATCCAACTAGAAGTGCGAAAATCTGTCAAACTGTCTAAATTGGAAAAAATATATATACTTAAAACGCACTTGTATAAATGCTTTTAGTGAGGCAACATGCATGTCTTACTTGTATAATGGTCATACCGTCAACAGACAACAGACGGCTACTATTAATTTATTGCCAATTTAAAGTGCGTACTGTTAGTACTGATAACTAATACTACCTGATTACCATCAGGCTTCATATAAGTGGGATCTTATAGTAGTTATAATTATAGTTACTAATCCCCTTCCAATCTATAACAGGTGTGAAAACCCTTTTCTATCCCCATATAACTGTAACCGGGTGTATCTTAGATGTATTATATAAGTATAACCTGTTTGGTTAGGGTGGGGGTGTTTTTGTTTTTCAAATGAAGACTTATTCTGTCGAACAAATGTGTCTATGGTTACACTTGAGCGTCAGTAGATAGAATTAAAAACCAGACATGTAAAACAGGAAGCACTTTGTTTTAGTGTAAGGATTTGTATAACACCATCAGAAAGTTCAGGCCAAGTTTCCTATGCCGGTACCTTCTTGTAAAATCCACCAACAGTAGTGTGCATGCTACTTTTGCTCTGAACTTTAGAAACCCTTACATAATATCAACGAAACTACAACTATGAGAACAACAACAACAACAACAACAACAACATTAACAACAACAAAATAAAAAAAACAACAACAACAACAATTAGAACACTAGAAACAACATCAACAACAACAACACAACAACAACAACAACAACAACAACAACAACAACAACAACAGCAAACACAACATTAGCAACAACAACAAAACAAAAAACAAGAGCAACAACAGCCATAACAAAAACATCACCACCACCACCACCACCTCCAAGAACAATGACAACAACAAAAAGAAATCAGGAATACAACAACAGCGAAGAAACAAACAAACAAACAACAGATAAAAACAGCCTCATCACACGTATCGAGCCTTTGGTGTGGATCCATTCACCCCGGCGTTCAGACACGACACAGACCCAGGGCCACGGACACATGCGCAGGTCCATCTCATGGTCGCGTGCCTGGCTCGAGAGAATGATGCTCTCTTGCTCAACAACAACAAAAGGGGTGGATGTCCTTGAATCTTGCCTAATCATACACGTACATTATTGCCACATAACACTTGTGTTCCTAAGTACAACATTGTGGTAAGCTTACAACTTGTTTTAGGATATGCGAGTAAGAAGGTTTGCGGCGAGTCGTAAGTTACCGCGACGTTGTACTTACGACTCCAGAACGACAAGCTATGATTATTTTCGGTAAACGTTGTCTCTTTTTGTTGATCTGGCCTTCAGAGAGATGCCAACCCAGTCAGGCAATAAAACTAAAAAGTGAAGAACTATACGCCAAGAAGTGTACATGTATATAGTAAAGCCTTTTGAAGATGGGGTTGGTAGCCTTGCCTATACAGTTTTATATTAACCACAGCATCATCACTCTGGACTTACTGGAGATGGAAGGTGAAAACTTTGGCACCAAGCCAGCTTACAGACAGTCAGTAAGACAATAAAACCTACCCACAAAATGCTAATCAAACAGCTGTGGTCTGAGATTCAGTTTGACTTGATAAATTCACCAACTGTTTAAACAAATCTCAACAAAAAATATATCTATCTATCTATCTATCTATATTTTACTGTTTTGCCGTGATTTGTGTCTTTTTCTGGCACACTTTGAACCAACTTTCCGAGGGGATATTTATGTAATTACAATAATTATACCATTCAAAGCAACTATTAAGCACCCATTGCTACACATATATCTCTGTCTTTTCCCCCCGCCCCAGTGTCCCATTGCAAGGAAGGGTAACAACGATGCATGTAACTGTAAAAAGCCTTAGGGAGGGCGAATAAAAGAGGCCTTCCGAGAAAGGATCCCATATCGCAACGATGACGATAGGTATTGGAATCTGCACCTTCGTCCAATCATAGCTCTATCCTAGCTGCACGGTGCCACTGATCTATGAGAAAATCCTATGCTTCAGGGCGTGATAACGTCAATCGCTATCATCGTGTGGAGCGCGAAGCCTGTAATCTAAAGCGTTACATCTGTTCCCCATCATCACCTCCGCCGGCATCTCGCAAGTGGGATAGGAACCGAGTCTAAGCTTACTCATTTACTGCTGATCTACGGGGATGCGAAGCTTGGGCTGAGGAGAGCGGGGAACGCGATCAAAGGGGCAAAAAAATACCGGTAGCTTTGTTTATCTACCAGACCAGCCAATTGTACGCCAAAAAGCGTTTAGTTTTACCGATTTTTGTCACATTAGGGCGGGAGGGAGGGAGGGAGGCAGAGAGGGAGAGAGAGAGAGAGAGAGAGAGAGAGAGAGAGAGAGAGAGAGAGAGAGCTCACATCAGGGATCAATAAAGCTGCCGAAGTGTTATAGCTTCAGACGAAGAACTGGGGCGCGCCACGGTCAAGTAGCCTAACTAAGTTTTCAACTACACAAAATGTAAGATTCTGATTGTTATGGCTGCTAGGGTTGGCAGGTGGTGTAATCCATTCTCTATTCACCCTCCCGAGAGAAAGTTTATCATACCTACACCCACACAACCTCACGAACAATCTGCCAGTGCCAGCCAGCCTGCCTGCCAGCCAGATCTATCGGGTTTTCCCCCTACCGGAATGCCAAACGCCAGGCCCCAACGCCTTCTATGGCGGTGAGAGTCTGGTACTGAGTGGGAGGCTGAGAGAGACGGCTCGTTCTTGGGAACGGACTCGATACATGGTTGTGTTTGTTTTTTGTGTTTGATATTACCAGACTCAATAATATTTGCGTTTGTGTTTATTTTTGTGTTTGATATTACCAGACTCAATAATGTTTGTGTTTGTGTTTATTTTTGTGTTTGATATTACCAGACTCAATAATGTTTGTGTTTGTGTTTATTTTTGTGTTTGATATTACCAGACTCAATAATGTTTGTGTTTGTGTTTGTTTTTGTGTTTGATATTACCAGACTCAATAATGTTTGTGTTTGTGTTTTTGTGTTTGATATTACCAGACTCAATAATGTTTGTGTTTGTTTTTGTGTTTGATATTACCAGACTCAATAATGTTTGTGTTTGTGTTTGTTTTTGTGTTTGATATTACCAGACTCAATAATGTTTGTGTTTGTGTTTGATAAGGGATATGAACAGGCTCAATAATATTTGCGTTTGTGTTTGTTTTTTTGTCTGATTTTAAGTACGTCATGTACTGCTGTAGTAACATATAGATGGACCAGATCTTAATAGAAGCGATTCCACCCTCTGTCCCTCTAGGAAAGTTTGCAAACACAGGCACAAAATTTTCTACTCGAATAAAACATACAGGTACATCGACTTTGATAACTTGTCAAAGACGATGGATTGTCGACGCCAATAATTCATTATTATTATTATTGCCATTGTTACTATTGGGATGTTGTTGCTGTTTAAGTATTTTTTTCGTTCTTATTGTCGTTGTTGCTTATCTTTTGTTGTTGTTGTTTTGTGCTGTTGTTGTTGTTGCTGTTGTTAGTGTTGTTGTTGTTGCTGTTGTTATTGTTGTTGTTGTTGTTGTTGTTCTTATTGCTATTGTTATTGTTGCTGAAACACAGTTAGGGTTGGTCTTGTTACATTATTGTCTATATCAATAATTATTGGCTAAGGAAAGAGCACTTCGTTTTAGATTATTATTGTGTATCAGTGCCGTCGATCACTTAATAAAATAATACATGTTTGCGTTTTTTTTTTTTTGTGTTTGATATTACCAGACTCAATAACATTTGCGTTTGTGTTTGTTTTGTTGTCAGATATGAACAGACTCAATAATGTTTGTGTTTGTGTTTGTGTTTGTTTCGGTGTTTGATATTACCAGACTCAATAATGTTTGTGTTTGCGTTTGTTTTGGTGTTTGATATTACCAGACTCAATAATGTTTGTGTTTGTTTTTGTGTTTGATATTACCAGACTCAATAATGTTTGTGTTTGTGTTTGTTTTTTGTGTTTGATATCACCAGACTCAATAACATTTGCGTTTGTGTGTGTGTTTGATATTACCAGACTCAATAATGTTTGTGTTTGTGTTTGTGTTTGATATTACCAGACTCAATAATGTTTGTGTTTGTTTTGGTGTCAGATATTACCAGACTCAATAATGTTTGTGTTTGTTTTGGTGTCAGTTATGAAGAGACTCAATAATGTTTGTGTTTATTTTTGTGTTTGATATTACCAGACTCAATAATGTTTGTGTTTGTTTTTGTGCTTGATAAGGGATATGAACAGGCTCAACAATATTTGCGTTTGTGTTTGTTTTTTTTTTGTCTGATTTTAAGTACATGTACTGCTGTAGTAACATATAGATGGACCAGATCTTAATAGAAGCGATTCCACCATCTGTCCCTCGAGGAAAGTTTGCAAACACAGGCATAAAATGTTCTGCTCGAATAAAACATACTGGTACATCGAGTTTGATAACTTGTCAAAGACGATGGATTGTCGACACCAATAATTCATTATTATTATTATTGTTGTTGTTATTATTGTTGTTGCCATTGTCACTATTGGTATGTTGTTGCTGTTTAAGTATTTTTTTCGTTCTTATTGTCGTTGTTGCTTATCTTTTGTTGTTGTTGTTTTGTGCTGTTGTTGTTGTTGCTGTTGTTAGTGTTGTTGTTGCTGTTGTTATTGTTGTTGTTGTTGTTGTCGTTGTTCTTATTGCTTTTGTTTTTGTTGCTGAAACACAGTTAGGGTTAGTCTTGTTACATTATTGCCTAAGTCTATATCAATAATTATTGGCTAAAGAAAGAGCACTTCGTTTTAGATTATTATTGTGTATCAGGGCCGTTGATCACTTAATAAAATGAATTTCTATTATGAAAAACAAAGAGAAAAACAAAAAAAAAACAAAACAAGAGCCAACAATGAGTTAGTCACTATTGGCAACATCTTGACGTTGCAGGGCATACATTTTCAAAATATAAATTAACAACCATTTTATTTTTAATCAAAACCTCTTTTTAAGATAAGCATAATAAGTGTCTGTATAAATATTTTGGTTATGTTTTTTTGTAAATAAATATCTGAATATTTCAAACAGGTATGTAATCAAAATTGACACGGTGAAATAATTCTAGGTAAAAATAGAGAAAGAGGGGCTAAACGGATGGGAAAAAATTGCATTGATTCCAATTTTAAAATGCACCTGCCCCAGAATGCAATACTCCAAAGGCGAAGGAGCTTGGAAGACATTTAGACTTGGAATGCAGGTCTGGTCGAAGTCCAACGTCTATGCATCGCATCTGTTAGGGATTTGTTTTCTATGGAAAACCCAAGAAGAGATTTCTTCTATTTGGCCCCAATGAGGAGCTCTGTTCACTCACAGCCTAGGTAAACGGTTTCACATGGCGGAGACATTGCCTCCAGATATCTCGCCATACCGGTGCAGATAGAACCTTTTGTTTTGGACGACCCCAGAAAAGGTCAGTGGGCCACAAACTAACATTTGGCATACATAGCCAGCACAAATGTTAGAAAGGAAAGAAGGCAAATTGATTGAAGATGACGTCATAGCATGGCAATGCAGTTGGCCTAGACAAACGCCAAACAACCAATAGAAATACAACAACAGTTACTGCGTCAGCGTTATTGGTTGGATTTTGGATTTTTCACTAACTGGGTATGTGATACCTGGAAATCCTGCAGCGATTATTTTATTCGACTCAGTACTTTCTAGCTCTACCACACATTTTTGACCTTTTCACTAGAATGTAGGTAGGGTTGGATGTAGAAACCTGTGACCCGACAAAAGAAGACAGATTGCGATGTAGTTTCTACATACCTAGATTTTCTTGGGGTTTTTTTTCTTTTCTAAATTGAGATTGTCAGTATATTGAAAGATAAACTTTTGATACAGAAGTCACGATCTTGAACAAAAAGGACGAATAAGCCAGACCCGCCGCCACACAAAAAACAACAACAACAAAAACACAAACAAACAAAAACCAACGAGGACAGTTTAACATTGCAAACGTTTTGGTTTTTATTCCGTTGCTGTTGTTGTCTTTTCCAGTACAAGCGTGACACATAATTATAACTCAAAACGATAGCTTGGTATACAGTAGAACTTATACATTAATTAATTGCTCTTCTGGCAACTAAGCCAAGAATTCCACAGCCAGGATTAATTTATGAGGCGGCTTCAGAGTTAATAACAATACATTAATTGCCCGAACAGTGAATCTAAACATGTGTTTAGCCTGCAACCTATGAGGAAATATGATGAAGTGGAGACACATATACATATAGAAGCTAAATGACTACTTATCGTGGGGTATGTGAAAAAATTAATTTGCGAGACATACTGAAGAAAATCTATAATGTGCCTTGTTTAACAATATTTGTGAAGATTAAACACATTTTATTAAATTTATAGTAAACGAATTTTGATGAAAAAAACAACAAATTCTGTCTGTCTGTCTCTGTCCCTGTCTCTGCCTGCCTGTTTGTCTGGTTGATCCCTCTCCCCTTTCCTCTTTCCATCCTTCTCTGTCTTTTTCCCTCTCTGTCCCCCTCCCTCTCTCCACTGTCTCTGTCTGTTTCTGTCTGTCTATCTGTCTGTCTGTCTCCTCTCTCTCCCTCTCTCCCACTCCTTCGTTCTCCATGCTCAACTTCCCACTCTGCTCGTAGGTAGCCACATTTTTATAGCCCACATTTAACACAAACTTTTAAAAATCCAACCCCATGTTAATTTCCTCATCAGTGTCATACTCATAACTTGCTTAAGGAATAACTGGCGCACGTGGTAGAGCGTTGGCCACCAAAACGGCAAGTCAGCGGGTCGAAACCGACAATCAAATAATTTGTTTCTGTGATTTCTCCTGCTAGTCCTACTGCTGCGGTCGCTGTCCCTGCCAGTACAGTGTGATGGGCTGAGACAAGAGTCACTGTCTTGTTAGTGGCATTGGCAGTCCTGAGACCCGTCCACGTATAGGATCCTCTTAAGGAGCCCTAGAGACGTGAAAGGAGAAGAGAGTTTCCTAAAGGGCTTCCAGTCCTACTAAGGCAAAGGGGCGTATTAGTCAGAAATTTGTCACACTTTTTTGGCTAAGTTTATGCAGCACGTAAAATTTCCAGACGTTAGTTTTGGAACCCGTCAATACTAAAGCCTATAGAGTGCTGACGTTACACACACATTTACTTTGGTGGCAGGATGAATCTGCAAGCTAAGATACTATACTTTTATTACATATATATACTGCGCGTTTAGCCACGGTCAGAATTTCGAAACCCGACACCGTTTTGAAGGCCTCGATCATTATCAAAGCCATTTGCATTCCGGCAAAGCTAGTATAATTATACTTATAGCACACAATAATGATAGAGGGAAACCATAATGGTTGTTTTATTCATCTGCGATGTCAGCTGTCCATGTAACTGGTGGTTGGTTTAATTTCCTTTGTTCAGCACAGCACGCGCTAAAACTAGTAATGCTCATTAATAATTCATCAGGACCTTTTAGGGTAGATGGAATATAGTACCGGTATCATTTTAAACATCTTCTCATAATAATTTTATGTGTTGTAATAAAAAAAGATTAAGTATAATTTTTAAATTAGCTCATTTCGCAGCTTGAAGCTAGGGTTGAAAACGTACCCTTGTGCTTTGCATTCCAACTCAAGTAAAGATTGACAACGCCTTTCAGTCAATTATTAGTATAAAAAAAAGCATGAGAAAAAGGATGAGGAGGAAAACAGAAACAATAAAATCACAAGCAGCAAAATCAATTTTGAAACAAAAACACCAACAAAACAGAGCATTGATACATACATTGTAAAATAACAACTGCGATGCAATCAAAGCAACAGCACCAAGAGCAATAAATAAATTCATCATAGAAAAAATAACAACAACACCAATAGCATTTACATCAGAGCAAAAATAAAAACTAAAAAACAAACAAAACTAACACATATTTATCTATAATTATTATAAGACGGTAGAGAAACTACAGCCTAAACGCTAGTAACAAACAGCAGAGAAAATAAAGACCATTCCACCGGAATGACAAAACCAACCAGACCATCAAACTCAAATAACACCGGATTCAGTGGACTAGAATTAGATCACGACAACAAATGCCAAATGAGATAGAAATCTATGAACGGGATATTAAGCAAGGCCTGGTCATAAAATTGCTGAAATTCTGGTGATCCCACAATATTAATGAGAGAATATGAATGAGTCAATGAGTGGACCTTTAGTTAGAGTTTGAAGCCACCCATCATGCTGCACGTAAATCTAGCTAGACTGGACTTCTTGTTCTCTGCATAGCATTGTACTTTGCACTGTTGGTTGCAATAGTTATGTGCTGTGTCTAGAGTGTCAAAGAGTTATCACGGCGACGTCCTTCAAGAGAATTGTCAGACTTGCTGGTGTATAAAGTACAAGCGTTTGATGTGACCATCTCAGACGGTAGGTAGTATAGGCTTTGTTGCTCTTTGTGTGGATCAAGGGAAAAGTGTCCGTCTTTCGACTAGAGGTTCGTCCACGAGATAGCTGAGTTGCTGATGATGGGGGTTCAGACACACAGATATCGACACAGACACATGCCTTGACTGTATATAGGAAAGATCCTTGAGCATCCACACCTGTCGCCCTACAGGATCCCCCCGGAGATTCACAGGTAGAGCGCACATCTTCTATTCAAGAGGTATCCAGTTCAAAATCCCACTCGAGCCACCTATTTCCCTTATGGTTTTTTCGGCTTTTTTACATGGAATTTGTTGGGGTTAGACAGTTTTCCTAGTATAGAAGTTTTGGTTTGTTGTGGCAGAAATCGTTCGACGCAAGTTTTGGGATCCTCTAGCCACGGACTACTTTGACTTTGAGAAACCAACAAACCTATCCAATTCCAAGATTGGCCTCATAGATGACCCTTCAGGGTCAATGTCACCGAGATGGTGGCAGTCACCCAACCCGGCTATCGATACTCTGAGATATGGGAGATCTTCACACTCTATTGATGATGGCTATTGGATCTAATGACACTGACAACTGTTCCTGGACATGCAGGCAGATTGTGCGCAGTGTTAGAGCTCTGGAGGGGACTCGGAGGACGTTGTACATAATTATAATTATTCAATTTTTTTTTATGGACGTAAAATAAGAGTTAAAATAAAAATCATTCAAAAAAAACATTCTTGTCACGAAGTGTTTGTTTGCGCGTGCCTCTGTGTGTGTGTGTGTGTGTTTTGAATGAATGTAACGGAGAAACAAACATTTAGAGCGAAAGTGCAAGGAAAGAACAAGAGATGCATAAATATATCGATAGATAGATAGATAGATAGATAGATAGATAGATAGATAGATAGATAGATAGATAGATAGATAGATAGGTAGATATATAGATAGATAGATAGATAGATAGATAGATAGATAGATAGATAGATAGTAAGACTAAGAAGGAGGGGGAGGGGAGATGAGGAAATAGATGAAGGGAAAGAAAGAGGAAGAGAGAGATAGAGAGTAAAAAAAAAAGACAACTTAGATAGCGGTGAAAAACTTGTATATATTTTACATGAAAGTTGTTGAATTTCACGGGCTGAATACTTTTATTTTGAAGAGCATTGTTTTCCCAGTGGTGAATAGCACTGCAACGGGAGTTTTCAATTTTCAAGGATTTTCCAATCATAATTCCCCTCCTTTAGAAGACCACATCGCAAAATATATGATTTTTGTTGTTGTTGTTATGAAAGAGCTAATTCTTCCACAATGATTGCATGCCAAGTGTTGTACACAGAAGCATACATGATGTAGTTACAACTTACATACGCCCGGAACATCATCATTGCCCTGTTTTCATTGATGTCTCTCATCAGGCTTTAGAGCTCTCTCTTAGTTTAATTTAACGTCTCCTACGGCTTATAAAAAGTCCTATACGGCGACGGGACCCTGATTCTTGTATACCGGGGTACCTGGGACTTAACTGATCATAAAAATTATTCTAATTTCTACTTTCAGTTTCACCAACTAGCCAGCAGAGAGCAGCCTTCGCCTGTTTCTTTGCAGTACTTCCATTTATCTGTACCGTTAAGCAACTGCATAATCCGCTAACTCAGGTTAGGACATTCATATAGAACAATTCAGAAAGTGGCTTTGTCCATTGCTTTCTATCGGCGAGATTAGGTCCAGAGGATTAATACACTCAGCGTGAGGGGATTAAGAGATTATCAGTGGCGGTGTCTCTGTGAAGCTGAGATTAGCTAGACAATAAACATGTACCTGAACTGTATCCTCTAACAACTCAACGCTAATCAAATCCGTTGCAATTTCTCTCTCTTTTTTTCTATCTATCTCTCTGTCTCTCTTATTCACTCATACGTTCACACACACACACTCTTTCTCCCCTCCTCTCTCTCTCTCCCTCTCTCTCCACTCCGCGTAAGAGTAACTGCAATTTACAACAGAACGGCTTAAGTCCTAATCATCGACTTCACCTTTCTTTGGGCTGTTCCCGATAGGACTGCGGCTAGTTGAAGAATACTATAACTGTATAAGCCTACATAATCATGATTGTATATAGGCCATAAACACTTAGGTCGTATTGAAGTCGACCGGCCTAATCCATTGCTAAACAGTCCTCGTGCACTTTAGTGACACTTTCTTGGCAATCAAACTGACTGCTTGTGTTACATGAGTACATGCATTTTACTAGGACAAAGAAGTTTTAATGAAGTTAATCTTAAAAGTGTTTCTATGAGGAGACGGGGAATCAACTAACATTCGAACCAAGGACCACCAGCTCGTCAGTCAAGAGCCCTAGCAACTGAACTATATATAATATAGTATAACTAGACATTTAAAAGCCTCGGTGTAAGAAGTGAGAGCCAACAGACTAGAACTTCAATCAGAGCCATAGACTTCTTTACAAGACTGCAACTCAGCTTAGAGTGTTAGGGCTTATCATCATCATCATCATCATCATCATCATCATCATGATCATCATCATCATCATCATCATCATCATCATCATCATCATCATCATCATCATCATCATCATCATCATCATCATCATCATCATCATCATCATCATCATCATCATCATCACCATCATCATTTCATCATCATCATCATCGCCATTAACATCATCATCATCCGAGCAACTGTATCTCCCGATCCCAGGCTTGGTACTCCATTGGTTGCCAAACTGTGACTGAACTTCTATGGTTCTGTCTTTGTTTCTTTAGAATCAAATCCGATTATCGATCTATCTGAATTAAGGAACTTCAACTTCAAGTTTCGAGGTTCGGCCCTCAGCCTCAGTCTCATAGTTATGACTTGTATGTGGCCTTACGGACAGAGCCTCCATCTCCTTATTCGATTCATTAAAGGGACATTTTTGTTAACTTCAGACCTTTAGATACGCTACTTAAAACAAGATGAATGGCTTTATTTCAGATATAATTATGCCTCAGCTTCTTTTAATACATGTCTTACACTAGACGTACATGTTGGCCTCTACTTTAGTGCTGATGCAATAACTGCATAGTTATAATAGTAGGTATAGACCTAGGGCCTTGATCGTTGGTCAACGCGAATGTTAAAATCCGATCGCTACTCAAGATCATTGAAGTAGTAGCTCATTAACAGTCCAATTGTACTCGGGCTGATTGTATGCCAAGGGCGGCTGGTGCCTTTGGGCAGGGTGGGCAGTGCCCGACCTGTCTCGCTAAAAAGGGGTTGTGTTACAAAAATACAATGTAAATAATAATATGACAAAAATGAAAATCAATAATAAATGTATCCGTCAGAATCTGCAACTATAAGAGATAAAACCATAGTACGCTCTTTCCGAGCGCGACGTGGTTTAGATCTACATCGGTGCGCGGAGAGCAGGGGCAGACTATTTCCAAGTTTCAACATCGCGCGCAGTGCCCAGTAGAGTCCCCTTTCACCAAGGTGGGCTAATGTGAATTTGCCCAACCTCCTTGTAGTATTCCTAATACAAAAATTGGACTTTGACCCTAACGCTTTCTATGTCTTCATAATAAGCCAAGTCGGGCTAGCCCCACTTGGCTAATTTTTCTGATATTTTGAACCAAATCCTTTTATATTTCTTGAAGTAATAACTCTAGGCCTCTACATTGATTCAAGCAAGTCTCTGGTGTCAGTTTAATTTAAACATGTACATATAGGCCCCCTATTAATAATACAATCATCATATTTATTGTTTTTAACCTAAAAGTTTAAAACCAGCAATGAATTAAATATACTTTAGCATTAGGCAAACAGGCAATACAATATGACTGAAGATTGAGCCTGTAAGGCAAGCCACAGAGGGATGGGCCAAGGCGGTGTCATTTTCAGGCATCTGAGAAAATTTATGGGTTGCCGTCTATGCACTGTTTACATTTCCACACACCGAGTCCAATCAGACAGTTTAAGTTAGCCTAGGATCTCTGGTTCAAACGTTCTTAGCCTATCCCCCCATCCCCTCACACACATTCTTTTTAGGGTGTGTAAATTTGTTGCATTGAGAAGTTGCGCACTGCATTGTTTCTTGTCGGCAATGGTTGCTGTCGGTATTGTGAGATACTGCTCCAGAATACTGTAATTATTTGGCTTTTTCATTGCGATCGAACTAGATATAGAATCTACTTACTTGCACTGGTTGTATTAACAACGCAGTCCGGATTTAAATAAGAGAGTCATTGACAAGTTTTAAGTTTCGTCGAGCTGAGCACCTACATAAATAACAGAAAGATTCGACGGTGCGCCTTGCAGGCTGGACCTTTTACATGCGCTCCAGTGATTTGTGATATTTTGTGAGTTTTCGAGTGTTTTACGGCACTGATATTTCTTATATTAACATATTACATTAATAGCATTTTAATTCACCTGTTGAACAATTTTTAGTGGGTTTTGTGAGACAATTTCGATGATATTACTTATTTTTCTTCTATTGTTTGATAAATTTATGTGTTTTAGCCACACCCATTACCAACCCAAGATCATTCCTTTATCTACTATCTGTGACAAAGTTTTTTTTATAAAACAAATATTGACAGTGTAGGTAGCTCGTCCCACCCGAAACTGAAATGTGATCACGTTGTTAACTGAAAATGTTTTATCTGGTTCTTGAATTTTCTCTGTAACCAACCTGTTGGTTTTTTCATACCTTAACAAATATTATATTTTGAAGGCTACGCATCGTGCCATTAATGTATTTTGTCACTCATTTTCCTAATGCTATTTTAACTGTTCTAACTTTTAGTGTTTGCTAAAATATCTCGTGGTTTAGTATATATAACACCCCGAGCTACACTGGTTCAACAATGCAAAGTGGTGGAGTGGGAAGATGGCATTATTTACAGGTTTATGGCATGGCACGGTTTTTTAATGAACCTACACTGGTTCAAATATGACATTTCTCATGGTTTGTAGCTCCAACTACAGAGTAGTTTAATATAATTGTCGAAAGAATGTTTTATTTTAACAGGGCCATTCTTTAAATCTTAGAGAACAACACATTTCTCAGCCTTCCAACATAGACTGTGTAGTTCTCTTATGCAACACGCACGTGTTGTGTGAGCAAAGTCACCCTCCGATAAAAATAGCCAACCTTCTCCCTGGCTACAAGACCGTTAGACCGACCCTGTAGCTAAGGAGCACCGGTGGTCGTGTGGTTTAGAACCTTTGAGTGGTTTTTGACTTGTCACCGACAGGTCCGCGGTTCGAGCCCCACTTACCCCTTGTGGGACCGGCCGTGTTTTGGTCGGTGGTCACCGGTTGGTGAACTTTGGGCATTCACCTTTTTAAGCTCCGCCCTGCTTTGCCTCTTGACGGGAGAGGTCTTTTACCACTGGTTACTCATATTGGTCAGCCCGACCATCTGGGCACATCTAAAAATAGATTTATAAAAATGTTAATAATGACTATAATAAAAGTAATGTTCAGTAAAATAGCAATAAAAATACAGTTTTCTTCTAAATTGTTTTCCGATACTCGATGCTTTTAGAAATATAATATTATTATTCAATGATACTGCGTGTATTTATAAAGTTTAACTTTTTTGTCTACTTCGGCTTTTTACATAGAAACTGTAATAATTTATTATTACTATTATTATTAATTTTATTAACGGTGTTGTTGTTGAAGAAAACTAGATGAACATTGTAGAGATAGGAGATCAAGTTATGTAGATCTATAATTATTGAGCATGATTTTCCGCGTCGCAGGTCCCGATGTAGGGCATCAGACTGTCTTTTAATGTTGCATTGTACCGTGTGTTTAAGACATTATTTTTCCTCGGGTTATAGTTAAAATCATCAACCGACTTTTCGCAATCACCATCATGATGATATTATTAAACTGTAAACGATTATTAAATCGTTAACTGAAAAGGTCGGCAACAGTATTACAGTATTAATATCCAACAAAGTATTTATTGATTATCAGTATCATCACCATAGCCATCATTATCCGTGTACTTATTTATTCTATTCCGCGAGAAGTAGGTTGATGATGATCTAGATCTAGATGAACATTTCTAGCAGACAACAAAATTAATACAGCAGACATCTTTTGGCAAAAAAAAGAAACTTGTTTTTTTTTAGCATGCATACTTAAACAATCCACGGCGGCAAAAGCTAAAAGATTATGCTGGGATTGCTTTTATGGTCTAAGGGAAATAACCAATAAATAATTTGTTGGATTTTAAGACTGTAAGAGTTACTATTCTTTTCAGTTACTGATTAACTGAAATGGGAAATAACTCTTACAGTCTTAATATCCAACAAAGTATTTATTTGTTATTTCCCTTAGACCACAAAAAACAACTTCAACAAAAGCGTTGACCTTTTACCGCTCCCGTCTCTTTCAATGATATTGTGTGTATTTCTTAAGTATAACTTATTTTGTCTACTTCGGCTTTTTATATAGCAACTGAAAAAATTTATTAGTACTATTATGATTATTTTGTTAATGGTGTTCTTTTTGTCTAAGCTTTTCTTCTTATGTTTTCTATGTTATCAGTCGCAGAATTTGATAATTTTATTGATTAATCCGCTGTCTCTGTGTAGCAGCACTTTAAATTCTCAAGCGTCAGTCGTGGGACTCGTCCACAATATAGTGCTCAGATTTTTTTTAAACAACAGGTTGGTCGATCTATAATTCAGAGTGGGAGGTAATGTAGATTCTATAATTCCGAGAGGGAGGTTTGTAGATCTATAATTCCGAGAGGGAGGTTTGTAGATCTATAATTCCGAGAGGGAGGTTTCAGTATAATTCCGAGAGGGAGGTTTGTAGATCTATAATTCCGAGAGGGAGGTTTGGAGATCTATAATTCCGAGAGGGAGGTTTGGAGATCTATAATTCAGAGAGGGAGGTTTGTAGATCTATAATTCCGAGAGAGAGGTTTGTAGACCTATAATTCCGAGAGAGAGGTTTGTAGATCTATAAATATAACTCAGAGTGGGTTTAAGACATTCAACACAACTGAAACGGTTTAAATATAAAATAAATACAACCCTTGTTTTTGTGCATGCTTTATTCCTTTAATAGAACATGATAATACAACAAGTGGGTCTCTAGATGAACATTTCTAGCAGACAACAAAATTAATACAGCAGTCATCTTTTGGCAAAAAAAGTGGCAAAAGCCCAAAGATTATGTTGGGGTTGATTTTGTGGTCTAAGGGAAATAACCAATAAATAATTTGTTGGATATTAAGACTGTAAGAGTTACTATTCTTTTCAGTTACTGATTAACTGAAATGGGAAATAACTCTTACCGTCTTAATATCCAACAAAGTATTTATTTGTTATTTCCCTTAGACCATAAAAGCAACTTCAACAAAACTGTTGACCTTTTGCCGCTCCCGTCTCTTTCAATGATATTGTATGTATTTCTTAAGTATAACTTATTTTGTCTACTTCGGCTTTTTAAATAGCAACTGAAATAATTTATTAGTACTATTATGATTATTTTATTGATGGTGTTGTTGAATAAATGGGAAATAACTCTTACAGTCTTAATATCCAACAAAGTATTTATTTGTTATTTCCCTTAGACCACAAAAAGCAACTTCAACAAAAGTGTTGACCTTTTGCCGCTCCCGTCTCTTTCAATGATATTGTGTGTATTTCTTAAGTATAACTTATTTTGTCTACTTCGGCTTTTTATATAGCAACTGAAATAATTTATTAGTACTATTATGATTATTTTGTTAATGGTGTTCTTTTTGTCTAAGCTTTTCTTCTTATGTTTGCTCTGTTATCAGTCGCAGAATTTGATAATTTTATTGATTAATCTTTTAATATTAATATTAATCTTTTAATAGTGAAACTGCCAACTTGTTTTTTGACACACGAGCCGCCGCTGAGTCATGGTATCCCGCGCTGTCTCTGTGTAGCAGCACTTAAAATTGTCAGGCGTCAGTCGTGGGTCTCGTCAACAATATAATGCTCACATTTTTTTTAAACAACAGGTTGGTAAATCTATAATTCAGAGAGGGAGGTTTGTAGATCTATAATTCCGAGAGGGAGGTTTGTAGATCTATAATTTAGAGTGGGAGGTTATGTAGATCTATAATTCAGAGAGGGAGGTTATGTAGATCTATAATTCAGAGTGGGTTTTCGCGTTGCACGTCACGAGGAGGGCATCAGCTTTCCTTTCAAGCTTGCATTGCTACAGGTTGTAGTTAAAATCACCCCCCATTTATACCAGATCTCAGAAGGTAATCAGTTTGATGTACAGACAAGTAACCAATATTCTTGTGGAATTCAACACAACTGAAACGGTTCAAATATAAAATAAATGCCAGCCTTGTGTTTGTGCATGATTTATTCCTTTAATAGAACAAAATAACATAACAAGATTAGTGGGTCTCACACAAAACGTGAGAATGTTCTGACACGCACATTCTTACCACACAGGCTCAACATCAAAAGCTCAAAAGTTACAAAACCAAGAAGAAGTTAGAGGAAAAACAGACAAAATGTAAAGACAAAATGTATAATCTACACCTTTCATGATACTTTATGTTTAGTAAAATTGACAAAGACACGAGAAATAACACTTTAATGGAATTTAAACAATTGATAACTAATGTCTTGTTTCTTTAATTTTGCAACACTGATGTGACACTAAGCTCACAATATTAAACCTACGTGAAGGTCACATTGTTAATAATGTGCACGACATAGTCTTCTATGATCTTTTATTTCAATGATAAACATAGGGGTAAAGACAATTTCATTTGGTTGATCAATTTACTAATAGGTACAAAGTGATGAAAATAAAGTAAATCATATTGTGGCCAACAGCAAGAAAATTTCATAGAAATTATGAACAAAACTTTCACAGAAATGCAAACAAAAATGTACATAAATATGATAAAAGTTTCACAGAAATATGAACAATGGCAGCAATCCGACAGTTTAATGATTTTTTCCGGCATCTACATAAATATGAAAAAAATTACAGAAAATAGGAACTACTGTATTCAACCATGATTATGCCAAGTGCAACTGTAAATTTACAGAAAATTGAAATTTCTGTATTTAACCATGACTGTGCCACGACTAGTCCTCGTCACTGTCGATAACAGCTGCCCTGCGTCGCTTCACGGCCGCTCTGAGACTGATGTGGTCGTCGTCGCTGTCGTCAGAGTCCCGACCCTGCGTGAGCATCGTGGCCGGGAACGATTCTGGCGAGGGGAGAGAAATGTGGGTGACTCAATACATGTATTTGGCAAGGGAGACCAGTGAGACATTACTGGTATACTTTGGGACTCCAGCCCCATTATACCGAAACCAACCCAACTAGTAAGTGAAACACAAATAAGTTTGTACTATTGTAATTGCCGACAGGGCACAAGACTAACATCTAGTATTCTACTGCCACACAAAGACATTTTACTGACACCAACCCAACAGGAAGTTGATAAATTTGCCCAAACATAGGTTTGAGTTAAGTACCCTCCATAAATCCTATATAGTGCTGACGTTGGACATTAACTTCCGCCAGGTTTCTTTTCTCTTAAAGGTAACTCAAACTCACCTTTCGGAGTTTCCCCCTTATTGCCTTCTGATCCATCTTCATCATTGTTGATGTTGTCTTCCTCATCTTTCTTGTCATCCCCATCTTCATCAGCATTGTCATTATTATCTTCCTCATCACTTGAGGAGAAATGCAGGCGCAGACTCTCGTTCAACTGGGATTGGGAATCTGTGTCTAAGGAGGGGGTGGGGGGATTGAATAATTTAATTTAATGCTAACGGACAGTTTGTGTGGAAAAAAAAAAAAAAAACGAATGCAAAGGCAAAGAAAAATATTTTTACTTCTCTATCATTGTCGGGTGGATTTGTGGGGGAGGGAGGAGTTGGTTGAAGGTTTGATTTGATCTTAAACTAGAATTTGTGTGTACAAAAAACAAAAGGCTTGGAAACTGTTGATATCTGTGTATCTCAGGGGTAAAAAAACACATCAGCCGCTGTTTTCTAAATAGTTTGTAATGGAGATTCAATAGATAGGAAAGTTTATTTTGTTCTTCATTTTTTCTTTCCCACTATTTTCTAACCTTTACTTTCCGTGTCACTGTATTTCCTTTTGATTATTTTTTTACACAGAATTCCTAAAGATTGTAACCTTTATTTTCCTTGTCACTGCTCTCTGATTTGTTTGAGGTCTGCGAGACGGACGCTGCGGCTGTTGAGATGTTCAGTTCCTGTTCACCATGGTCCGAGTCGGAGTCGAGAGAGTTGTTTCTCTGGCGCTTTCTCTTGTCCCGTGCGAGGGGTTCATCGCTGTGGCGGAAAATAGAGAGAGAGAGCGACAAGGTATTTATAAGATGGGAAGAGAGAAAGAAGGACGGAACAAGACACATGACAACCAGGAGGACAGGGGACAGGACAGGGGACAGGACAGGGGACAGGACAACTAGGAGGACAGGGGACTGGACAGGGGACAGGACAACTAGGAGGACAGGGGACAGGACAGGGGACAGGACAACTAGGAGGACAGGGGACAGGACAGGGGACAGGACAACTAGGAGGACAGGGGACTGGACACTCTCTCTCTCTCTCTCTCTCTCTCTCTCTCTCTCTCTCTCTCTCTCTCTCTCTCTCTCTCTCTCTCTCTCTCTCTCTCTCCTCTCTCTCTCTCTCTCTCTCTCTCTCTCTCTCTCTCTCTCTCTCTCCGAGCAATCTAGTACTATTTATATATTAGTCAGTCCACCAATAAGAGCCATAATTTATGACATGGTCAAAATTGTTTCTACAATTTAATTTGTTTTTTTTTTTTGGCTCCTTAG
>RQTK01001291.1:70955-81471 GCA_003991915.1 Elysia chlorotica
ATGGTTCAACTATTACAATACATTGTGGGTAAAATCTGAGAACTCAAGCTTTGCCAGCCGACGAGACTTCGTGTGAATAGTGTAGTAGGATCATTACATTCGGAAGACGCTTAAAGGATTGGAAAGGTGGATGCAAGTAATAAGTCTAACGCGATTTTCGACGAAGCTATACTTCTACAATATCATTTTTAAAAAAACAACTAACACAGCTTCACTTTGCTAAAAGTATTAACATTGTCAAGCATTGTGTAGCATGTATATAATAAGAAATTTGATTTTAAATGTGTGTTGTAAAAATGGCTCTTAATGGTGGACTGACCCATATCTATGATTTTTACTTACCTATCACTATCAGAGTTCAAAGCTCGCTTTTTCCTCGAGCTTCTGGGACTTTTCTCGGCATGCAACGACTTGTCTTTTCGGGGTGTTTCACTTTTCCCCTCTACCTCACCTCCATCATCAGCCTCACTCAGTGAAGATAGGCTACTTGTGTCACTGGGAGCAGAAAAAAAAATATTTAGTTGCATATGTAAAAAACTAATTCTACACTGAAATAAAGGCCATAGGTTACCTGAAGCAAGGTTGATCTGCAGCAGATTTTACGCTAACTTCACAAACCACAACCGTTTCAAATTGAACCAAGAAGTGCAATTTGATGAAAATGGTAGAGAGTAAGTGTCCCAACTGGGAGTACTCCGAATCAAAACTCATTTGCCTAATCACATCTCCTGCTATTTTGTTCCCTTTCAGTATAATATGACCGGCTCGGACAAGAGTCCGCACAGTCTCTGATTGGCGATGTGTCTGCAATGCTGCTCTACCTTCTATCTCATGTTCCACTTTCTTACCTATCGGACTCGGACTCAATCTGCTGAATCCGCCTTTTTTTGCTGCCCGAGACTCCCACGGACGCTGTAGGTGAAGCTGTCGTCACTTTATCACCACCATCAGACATGGCAACATCTTGAGGGAGCGCCGGTAGTTCTTTCCCATCCCTGTTATGGTCAGCCGCAGCAACGTTCTTGTCATTATCAGGTATCTCAACTCCATCTGTGGGTCTGGAATGAGATGTTAAACAAAGATTGATTCAGATTGGCGTGGTGGAAATTAAGCTTATGTTTCTTTTGTATTTGTGATAATTGAAATTGTTACGCCATTGAGCATGAACATTCATTGAAGTGTCCTATATTAATGCAATTTATTATTATTATTGTTGTTGTTGTTTGTTGTATGAAGAGAGAGTATTTTAATTTCCCCTTGGGGATGAATAAAGATTTCTGTATTCTGTATTCTTATTGCAGTTATTATTATTATTGTTATCATAATTATCAATATCAATTACTCCATAAAATTAGAAACATGTTCAGAAATGAAGCCAAGCCGTTATTATATTGACACCCACATGTGTTCGACGTAACGGAAGTCCTAAGACAACATAAGATCTTTCACTGCCCTTTTACAAAACTTGATCAAGGATATGATACGGTACAGACTGCCGATGACAGGCTAAATGTGAAGGTACAGCCATATGATACTTATTCTGTCACCACTTATTTTTACAAAAATGTAGATAAGAGTGTTTATCTTCATTATTATTATTATTAAGAGGTAGACAATATATCAGATAATCATGATTTTAAAAAATTACGATCTTGAGGAAATAGATATATTCTAAGCTACAACTTCGTAAATGTGTTCAGATGTTCAGAAAAAAAAGCACATGAAATTTGATACTATTAGAATCAGTCTATTCCAAGTATTTTTATTCTATTGTCTCTTGTTCAATCAGATATGTAGGTTAAGTCATCTAATTCTAAGTAAAGCCTTCTCATAAAAGATATCTATGATAATGGTGACAAAAGTTTGAGAGAAAAAAATTTTCGCAGTCCACTCAGAAACATAGTGGCCAACTTTTGAGAAAGCAAATACATATTTTTAGCGCGATTAGTCACTGCAAACCTAATCGATGGCCGCCCTATCAATATTGACTTGTTTCAGAAACACCAGGTGAGCCATATCCAGGCTTTGCATGAACTAAATATAATATTTTTAAGACGGCTGGCTAAAGAATTAAGCAATTGGAACAAACACCATTGTCATTGTCTAAATCAACCAGTAGGGGACAAATCAGACATTTAATTTGTTCAGACGCTCTGCCACTTGAGCCAGTTCGCCAATCAAGATCTTCTATACGATCGGATATGAACTTGATTTATAATATAAAGCTACAGTCTAGATCTAGCTTCACCTTTACGAGATGTAGTGTCACTTCGGAACGACAGATAAGTTTGTACCACAAATCAGTCCATAGGGGTCATTAAAATGATCATCAACAAAAAGTTTTAACAATAATTCTAACGCCTTTTAAACCACTAACTGTGATACGACATAAAGGTGGCATCGGTTTGACTAGAGTTGCAACACATTAGCTCGGATATAAGTTCCTGAATCCCGATGACGATAACGGATATATAAGCAAGATTTATATAGAGAAGTGAAAGCTGTGAAAAGAATTTAAATAATTTAGCCCAGGAATAAGTACTTTTTAATTTCTTGTTTTTTGATCAATCAATGTGTATTAATATTTTAACAAACAATAACCAACAAGAGTGGACAAAAGATCTTGTAGAGTATGTAACATCTTTGAGTGACTGCTGAATTGTGAAAGATGAGGGATGAAAGGAGGAACTTGTGCAAAAAGGTGGTAAAGTACCGTGGAAAGGAGGAAATTCCTCCTTTTATTTCCGCGCATCCGCGGAAAACCATCACTGATTTATCTTCAAAGAGTTGATATGGTCAAAGTTAGGTCAGAAATAAGTTCATAAATAAGGCCAAGGTATAATAAATCTGATAGAGTGATTGAAAGATCAGCCAAATTGCTATATTGTGGACAGGCTCCAAGGCTAACCTCTGATAATTAAACGTGCTGCCACACAAGACACGGCTTGAAGACCTGGACTCCTGTCTCAGTCAGTGACACTATATCGACACCTACTCAACCAGGGAACAACATCGGACCTCCTGATTCCAAGACCAAAGCCCTACCTAATCCTGTTCACCCCTATAAAATAAAACTCACCCTGGGTTCTTGCCCTCGTTGCGTTTCTGGTTCCTCCGCGCCATCATCCTGCGTAGCGCCTCTCTCCGATCGGATGCCGACACGCCCCTCCCCTTCTCCGACGCCTTCTCCTTCCAGAGCTTGCGCTGCTCGTTGGCCTCGAGCTCGGAGTCCAGGCCGGAGTCGCTCGTGTCGCTGCCGTGAGCTCCGCGCGGGATCACGGGGACAAACATGGCCGGTTCTGACGGTCGGAGAGGCATGAAAGGTTATGTTTAGAGACATCTAGGTCTTTCATTTACACACAAGAAATATACGCACATGCTGGTTAGTAGTGGTAATGACCTCATCAATAGAATGTTTTAGAATATTAAGCATCAAAATTTACATTTGAGGCACCTAGAAGTATAAAGTTTTCATTCAGACACTTCTAGAAGTACTAAGTATCAAATTTTACTTTCAGAGACATTTAGAAGTACGTAGTATCAAGAGGCCCTAAAATTATATATATCGAAGTTTACATTCAGAGACATACAGAAGTATTAAGTATCAAAGTTTTGATTCAGAAACATTTAAAGTACTAAGTATCAACGTTTACTTTCAGAGACATTTAGAAGTACTAAGCATCAAAGTTTGCATTTAGATACATTTAGAAGTATTAAGTATCAAATTTACTTTTAGAGACATCTAAAAGAACAATGTACATGTATCAAAGTTTGCAATTTACGCACATCTAAAAGTGGTACAAAAACTGATGTGAACAATGGGTGGGTTAGGAACTTCAGGAGGGTTTAAATTCTCACCATTCTCATCTGATAATTGACTATCATCATCCGGTTGATCTGCTGATTTCACAAGGCTTGCCAACTTGTCATGATTTGCTCCCTTTGCTTTTTTCGCTTTTTTCGCGTTTTCTTTCCGTCTCTCCGCCATCATCTTCCTTTTCTCCTCTTTTCTTTTCAGTTTCTCCTCTTTCCTCTTCATCTTCTCCTCCTTCTTCCTCCGCTTCTCTTCCTTTGCTTTCTTCTTGTCCACCCTACTAGGTGGATGGGTCTGGAGATTGGGTAGGACACGAGACACGATTCTCTGGACGTCTTCCGGGTTTGCTGCTTGACCGGATGGCGTCACTTCGAGTCCGTCGGCCATGCTGATTAAATCGGCCGGAGAAAACTGCGCCGGAATTCGCCAGAATAGCTCCTGGAATGATATAAGACAAACAAGCATTATCATCATCGTCATCATCCTCGTTATTATTATTATTAACAAACTTTTGTGCTGATGCAGCCGATCTCACTGTATACGTGTTGTTTTTTTGACTATTTATAGTTAGAGTATTCTATTTTTATGACAAAAGGCATTACATTGGGATTCCGTTTAAAATAAACCCTGTTTAAGATTAACTATGGTTTTATATAAAATATTTTCAAGCATTTTTTGTTTACTTTGAAGACACTGTTGAACATAAACTTGGGATAAAATAAACTTTCGTGCTGGCTCAGCGGATCTCACTGTATACGTCTTTTTTTATGTGTTTGGGTTTGTTGGTTTTTGTATTCTAAAAAAACATGCATCTCTTTTCAGTCTTCATATAGTTTTTTTGTTGATAAATAATAATAATAACAATAAAAAGATTATTACAAAAAAAGAAAAAGGAAAATCATGGGGGAATTTGTTCTCCAAATGTATTCTCATACATTTGTATATGTTTACGTTACAATATGAAAGAAGTTACAAGGGCAAACCATTCTCTATGTTCAGTTTCAATTCATAATGATGTTTATTTATTTGTTGTTTTGCCTCCAAAGTCAGCACGATATAGCCTTATTGTCGATGATCTTAAGACAAAGGTCTAACACTAACAGTTTCACATTCACATGTTAGGATGTTTACTTTGTTTCTCAGTTGTCCTGCCTGTGTCGTGTTATTTCTTTACTTAGCCCTTAAACTGTGAGGCAAGGGTCTTCTGGGACCATGAGATTATGTGAAGTTACACTCCAATTACTTGTATTGACTTAAGGACAGTCTTGGCTCATCCAACATAGATAAGTTATATTCTTAGTGATATAAGACAACAAACGAAGATAAAACAAAAATTGAATAGCATAAAGAATATCAAGTAGAAAATACACATACTAAAAGCAGGAACTATATACCATACACCTGCTTGATAGAGCACACATATGACACAAGAACTATACACACCTGCTGATAAGTAGGGGGAACAACTCCATCAAAAGAACACAAAAACTATACGCACCTGCTGGTTATTAGGAGGCGTGATCCCGATGCAGCGCAGAAACACGAGAAACGACTCATCCTCCATGGCTGCCTCATTTTCCTCGGACAGCGGAACGATTGGCGTCGGACTGAACACTGCAACAGAGTGTACAATGTTTTAATATACGGAAGTGAGAGAGGCAACAAAGAAAACAAAAAAAATGAGAAGTTATTAAAAAGTCGTGTAAAGCTAGAGCGATAAGGTTTTCCATAGGTCTGAACATTAAAACTGCACTTCACTCATGTATAAGCTCAATCTGATTAAACATGAAAAACGCACCAAGCTCATATTCAATAACACTGCAAAAACGCATGCAGATGCGTGCACCAATGAGCACAGCTTGTTTGCAATGTGGTGGGAAACAGTTAAGAGGGCTCTGAGAAAAAAATGAGAAGTTATTAAAAATTTGAGTGTAAGTAGAGCGATAACACAGAGGTTTTCCATAGGTCTGAACATGATAATTTCAACAAGCTCATAATCCATATGACTACACAAACACATATAGATGCGCACTGCTTGTGGGTGTGCAATGTGATGGGAAACGGTTAAGAGGGCTCTGAGAAATGCCTAAAAAAAGCCTTGCATTTTCCAGCTTCTGGAGTCATATTATTGAAACTACAAAAAGTTAAAGAGGGAAGGTGTGGGATGTTTTGCCTCTAGACCTGGGATGAGTTGAGTTGGTTGAACGTCAAACATCAGCACTATATAGGCTATATTGTGGACGGATCCAACTCCTGGAGTCATATAATTATAACTGCAAAGAGTTAAAGATGGCAGTTAAAATGTTTTGCCTCCAGACCTGAGATATTTAAGTGTTGAACCTACTCCCTGTGACTGGCTGACACAGGAGTCTAGGTCTTCCCCCACTCTCATGTGTTGGCAGCACAAAGGTAAAACTTTCAGACGTTAGTCTTGGGGTCCGTCGACAATATAGCTTATGTCATGCTGACATTGGATGTTAAACAACAAAACAAAAACACACAAAAATACTCTACCTCCTTCCTCACGATCCTCGGCGGAGTTGCGGAGGTTTCGAGCGATCCAAGCAATCTGCTCCTGGTAACCTGTAAAGAGAAAGGAAGATCCCTAGGTTAAAAACTTAAAGAGGTTTTTCATGTTACGACTTGTTTTTAGAGGCAGCCACAAACCTAGGTCTAGCTTGAGACCAACAGATAAGACATTTTAAAATGATGACATGACCCATTCGCCTTGCCAAGGCAATTCCCGTCCACATAAAATGTGTCTTTGTCTATCTGTCTTATCTGTTGGTCTCAAGCTAGACCTTGGTTTGTGGCTGCCTCAATAATCTATTTTCACCATACTCCCTCAGTTACTTACATCATTATTTAGTAACTAGGTCTAGCTCCGTCTGTTAAAGCCTCTATAGTTGTTGGACTGCTTTTCTGTAGCATATGTCAAAACTGTACACAATGCTTACAATGTAAAAGGCTTTCCAATATATAACTACACGTGATGAATACGGGCATGAAAATTGCAAAATAGTCATCTGCTGCGGCTTGCAATTTTACAATTTACATGACTGTATCTAGATAGTATATAAATTATAATAATTTCAATTTTGTTTTCAAACGGGAAGAAGGATAGAGAGGAAGGGAGGGAGGGCATTATAGCCACTAAAGTAGGGATTTTTTTTTTTTTGCTAGTACCCTCTTTAACATGATATTTTTTTCATTATCAATATAATTTTTTTGGAGGGCAAAGAACACATTTTGTTGTATATATGCTGCTGTTTCCATATACTTAACTTGGACTTCGAGAAGCACTTACGATGTTGTCACCTAAGGCAAATGATCTCTTACCTCTTTTCTCAAATACTTAAAATCTTTGGTATATAATATTAGAAATTAAATGGGAAATTATACTACCAGGGTGACGGTGTGTTTTCTGCATAATATCCTGCAGTAGTCTCCCACCTTGTTTGAGGGCAAACTGGCTTGTTGTTGTTGTTTAGTCCATTGGTCTCTGAGCTTGCGCTCTTTTGCCTGCAAACTGGCTTAAGTGATAGAGCATTGGTCTCCAGAGAGATAGGGAGGTCCGTAGTTCGAGATCCACCAACAGTGAAAAATATATTTGTCCCATTTCTTCCTCTACTGGTTGGATCAGTGTCAGTATAATGTGACGGGCGGAGAGAAGAGTCCAGGTCTCTCTGCCCTATCTAGTTTGAGGCCGCACACGAAGTTGGCAGGCGTCAGTCTTTAGGGCCAGTCCACCATATAGACTATATAGCACTGATGTTGGAAGTTAAGCGACCAACTCAATTCATCATTGTATTCTGTATTCTGTAACTCAAATCAACTCTTACCTTGTTCCACCAACCGACTGACGTAGTCGGCAATCGAGCACGAAGCCTCGCTAACAAGGCGCCTGACGGCATCATCAGCATCCCCAGCATCATCGTTATCTTCATCTTCATTGTCATCATTATCGTCATCATCATCGCTTTCGTCTCCAGAAGAATCGTCACTACTTTCATCACTCTGGCCTTTTTGTCTTCTTCCTGCAAAAAGATATTAGAAACAGCAGTCAGTATTTTAAGCCAAAGTTTATACCGTGGAAACCTCGTAATTCAAATTGCTTGGGATTGGATCTAAACATCGAATTAAGAGGATTTGAATTACACAAGGGAACATACATGAACAATAAAAGTGATAAAAATCTTGACAGCCACTTAACTTATCTGAAAATAACTGCATTTATGA
The DNA here is from genome assembly GCA_003991915.1 of Elysia chlorotica. Classification (NCBI taxonomy): domain Eukaryota; kingdom Metazoa; phylum Mollusca; class Gastropoda; family Plakobranchidae; genus Elysia; species Elysia chlorotica. The sequence goes on from RQTK01001291.1 coordinate 79,009, forward strand.
TAGTTTCCTGCTTTCTATCAGGATCAACCTTCTCCCAACCCACTTAAGCCTGATTCACCCTGCTTGCTTCACAATTGGAACAATGGATATCTAATGCGCAGTAAGGACAGGCACAAACTCTACAAACTGTCTCCGAGACAAACTTCAATCAAAATAATGACTTTAATCGTCAACGTCTTAAACATTACAAAAAATTTGAAATTTGACATCCCAAACCTTGGCTGGCGTCTGGGAACAATCTCTCGCCCTCAGAATCGTCATCCTCACTCCCTCCCCTCCTCTTCCTCCTCCCGCCTCCACTCCTCCCTCCCTTCCTCTTCTTCTTCAGTTCGTCCTTATGGGCCACCAGTCCCAGCTCCAGGATTTTGCTCGTCACTGCTTGACGCCCGCGATCCCCGGTCAAGGTCGTCATTATGTCTGAGATCGGATCTGAGGACGGGATAACCAACAACGACAGTTTATTACAAGGGAAGGGGTAACAAATCTGAAGACAGGATAACCAACAACGACAGTTTATTACGAGGGAAGGGATAACAAATCTGAAGACAGGATACACAACAACGACAGTTTATTACGAGGGAAGGGATAACAAATCTGAAGACAGGATACACAACAATGACGGTTTATTACGAGGGAAGGGGTAACAAATCTGAAGACAGGATACACAACAACGACTGTTTATTACGAGGGAAGGGATAACAAATCTGAAGACAGGATACACAACAACGACTGTTTATTACGAGGGAAGGGATAACAAATCTGAAGACAGGATACACAACAACGAAGGTTTATTACGAGGGAAAGGATATCGAATCAGAGGACATGATAAACAACAATGACGGTTTATTAAGGGAAGGGATAACAAAATAATGATAAGATCGGCACATCTGTGTTTTTAGTCATTACAAAATCAAATGAAGCTTAATGATAGTTATTTGAAAAACTTTTCATTGAAAACTCAATTGAAACTATTTCGTAGGAAATAATACAAATATTAATTAATATGTCCATTACCGTCACACCATAAATGGCTGCCCAATTTCATTTACAGGTTTAAACCATCTTTCGACTCTTTCAAAACCATGAAAAGAAATGTCAATTTCATAGACAGCTATGGTCTGTAGGTACATATTTTCTAAAAATTTATCTGAGACTCAAGTGGTTAACTATAGTTATTGGAAAATCTCAAAAATACTCAATGAAAGTTATTACAAATACATTTCATTGAACACCCAATGATCGTTTTTGCAAAATCACAATAAATCGTGTACTCAATGATATTTTTTTGCAAAATTCTAGTTCTTGGAAAATTTCAACTGATACTCAATGGAGTCAATGTTAGTTTTTAGAAAATCTTAAAGAATGCTAAATTAATGTTATTGGAAAACTTCAATAAACGGTCGATGATAAACAAGTTTTATACTTTTCACTTTATGCAAGGAAAAAGAATGGCAGTAAAAATCATACAGTTCGAGTCCTTGTGCAGGTCAAAAGCATCTCTGAGTTCTTGTATTTCAGTTTCAGTCCAAGCTCGGCTGGAAAGAGTAGAAAAAACATATTGTAAAACTTTAGAAAATCTTGCTAGTTATGTTCAATAACAAAACATATATACTAACAAAAAATACTTTATAGATAGGAAATAAATTTCGGTGAGAATTTTGGTCTAATCTGCAGGTTATGTAATTAACGTACACAGGCTAAACTTCTTTTTTTTTTTTATAACAAGAACGCATAATATTAATTAGGTTAAAATCTTGCCACACGGCTCTTTGCAGAAAGAATTAAGATGGGAGCCTCCACATAAATAGTTTGGGGTAAAAACTTTCACAATTTTATTGTGTGTAAACTGAATTATACTCACAGACTTTTGAAAGTGTGAGAGAGAGAGAGAGACAGAGAAACAGACAAACAGACAGACAGACAGACAGACACAGAGAGACAGAGACAGACAGACAGACAGACAGACAGACAGACAGACAGAATGACAGAGAAAGTGAGAGAGAGATATGGTAAAAGTTTGTTTTCTCTGCACATCAGCACAGTAACTGCTACATTGTGTCCCTGATGTCTTAAAACAGTTAATACAGTAGTAGCAACAGTGACTCTTTTCATTTCTCTGTCTGGTAAAGCAAAAAAACTGTGCATAAAAATAATCACATAAAATGTAAGAATATATACAAAGGAAATCCAATAGACATAAATTAAATAATCGATCAAAGATCAAATTATTCATTGGTGTCTGGCTGCCAAGATATTCGCCCCTTCCGTCGACTAACCTTCGTCCTTTGCCTTTGCGCCTGAGATCGGCCGCGCTGTTTATGAGTCCCTGACGCTTGAGTTCTCGGAGGACCTGGACGCGCGTGTGGTTCGAGGTCAGCTCTCCCAGGATCAGGTCAGCTGTGTCCAGCTCTGGGAGAGAGAGAGAGAGTGTGTGTGAGAGAGTGAGAGAAGGGGGGGGGGAGT
>RQTK01001291.1:81613-92799 GCA_003991915.1 Elysia chlorotica
AGAAAGAGAGAGGTGGGAAGGGATGGTAAGAACACTTATGAAGCAATTGAGATCAATCGGCACAAGCTGGAAATTAAATTTTGTTGTTGTTATTTAAAGCTAAGTGAAGCCCTTAGATAGAAAGGCTCAAAACAGATGGATAGAGAAAAGTTGTTGGCTGATTATCTATATTAAGGGATAAATGAAGTCAAGTGAAGAAAAGAGTTAAAGTTGGTTTTAACGTCCAATGTTAGCTCTATGTAAACTATATTGTGGATGGGCACCAAGACTGACGTCTGACAACTTTATGTGATGGCACACACAAGTCATTTCGGAGATACCATGTCTCTCAGCCGATCACATTGAACGTTAAACACAGACCCAACCACTAGGGAGCGCAATTGCCAGGGCTCGAATCACACAACTCCTGCATCGGAAGCCCCCCCCCCCCCCCTTCCCCTCTTTTTTTTTATGAGGTTTCTACTAACAGGTCTAGAAAATTCCTTTTGCCTCCTCTTTTAAAATCAGTATACAAGATTAAATGTGGAGAAATTGCTTATTTTCCTATCTCCCTTTTCAAAATCAGTATACAAGTTTAAATGTGAAGAAATTGCTATTTTTCCTATCTCCCGTTTTGAAATCAGTATAAAAGATAAAATCTGGAGAAATTGCATTTTTTCATATATTCCAGGACAAATTGCACCCGATGTAACGAGACTGCCCACCACTGACCTGGGTGTGTGACGTCCCGGAACTTCTCGTACAGTCCCAGAAGCTCGTCCTCCTGGTGCTCCGTCCAGAGTACTTTCCCTTTGCTGCGGAGCGGAGAAAGACGTGTTGGCTTATAACTAATGTGGATTATTCTTTAAAAAGCTGATTGAAATGACCACTTATTCTTAGTATACTAAATTCCGCACAGGATAAACCCTGATTGAGATTATAGCTTTTTATAAACCATTTCACAAGCACCCAATCAATCTTTTTTTTACACTTTACAGTCACTGCGTGATATCAAACTTGGATGAAAATTTGAGGCAACCGATTTTGTGACCGTAATCTGAAAAAGACGAAACTACTGCAAAGTCTACAAACCTTTTGGTGGAGAAGTCGTATCCGCTTGTAACTGCCAGGGCTTCACTCTTCGCCTTCCAGAACAACATGTCCACAAAGATCTTCTTGTTTATCCTGGCAACGTTGGTGAACTGACGCACGACAAATGTCGCAAACTTGGCCAGCTCCTGAAAGGTGAGATATAAAAAAAGAAATTTTTTGGTTTGTATGGAGAAAATAAAAATAAAAGTCTTAAAATGGAATAGGAAAAGTAAACAAAAAAGAGACAGAGAGAGCGGGGGAATGTAAAAAGGATGTGAAAAAAAAAAGAAAAGAGGGAGAGAGAGAGAGGCAGATAGAGAGACAGATAGACAGGGTGATAGGTGGATGATAGAGATGAAGTTGATGGATAGAGAGAGTGATAGAGAGGAAAAGAGAGGAAGAGAGAAACAGAGAAAGACAGAGAGAGACAGAAAGACAGTGACAGAAAGACAGGAGGGGAGGAGGATGAGAGAGATCAAATTGATGGATAGGGACACTTATAGAGAGAGTGATAGAAAGGGGGAGAGAGAGAGAGAGAGATAGAGGAGAGAGAGAGTGAGAGGAGAGAAAGGGAGATACAAATAAGGGAATTAGTTTGCTTTGTTTATCTTTTCTTTGCTTAAACCTGGGCAGCCTATTTTTATCTTGAATCTGCACAACTTTGATTAGGCTGGTTGGTACCACGTAAAATTACCCAATGTTCATTCAGGACTTTATTTACAAGCCAACTGGATCAATTCTGTTTTTTCAAAACTTTTACCGTTAAATTATCTTTTTCATAAACAATCACAAGACACAATCTCTTGAAATACTTTTAAATAACTCTGAACTGCCAACTTTTTTTCTTTTTTTTTTAAATAAAATTCAGAAATTTTTCAAAAAATCGGCATCAAAGCACACAATAGTATTTTCCCTCATAAACAAACCAAAGAGACACTACAGCCCTTACCTTAAACCTGGGCAGCTTCGAATAGGGCCCGTTGATCAAGGCGCTGAAACTTTTGAAGATGGAGGCCTGGAAGAGCATCCCGACGTAGCCGAGGTCATGTGACAGGCGGTGCAGCATCTTGACCACGCAGTGGTTCACCGTGTCCGAGTTTTCCGAGAACTCTCGCAGCAGGATGCTGTAGCTCTTCAGCACGTTGATGTGGGCGAAGCTGAGGATGGAGGTTCAAACCGGAGGTTCTTGACTGAAGGCGATTCACAAAAAGGAGCACACAGTGACACAGTGCTTTTGATATGGGGAGCTACCGTGTTGTTCAGAATTAATGCAGTGAAATCATGAAATTCATTGGTTTAAACAACTTGTCACAATAGTTAAAGCAAAGGTTCACCTCTGTGGACGTAGTGGTTAAATGAAGATTACCTAGTACATAGAAGACCCTTACTCTTTGGTTGTTGTCTTTTTACCCTACAAGCTGTCAAAAAGCATGGCATCAACTTTGTGTCAAAGATATTTATTTAAATTCTCGATGTATATCTAGTTAGGTCTGTTTAACGTCCAACATCAGCACTATACAGGTTATAACTAAACTTGGACAGATCCCAAGACTGACGTCTGACAATTTGATGTGCTTCAACAAACGAGACAAGGCGGGAATACCATGACTCCATTCTCAGCCACTGACATTAAACTGACACAGACCCAATCAGTAGGCAACGAAATCGCCAGGGCTCGAACAGCGAACCTTTTGCGTCGGAAACGTCTGAAATGTTCTATTTTAAGGCCACCGCGTCCCCCCTAGTTAGGCCCAGTCTCAAACTTTTGTTTGTCACTAAGATATATACCACAAAACTGCAAGACTCACTCATTGATGAAGCCGTTGTTCTACCCCAGCCCCCCACCCCACCCCCCTCCCCCATAGTTAAACCTCTTGTATGTCACTAAGATTGATAATATACCACAAAGCTGCAAGACTCACCCTCCCCCATAGTTAATTAAACCTCTTGTATGTCACTAAGATTGATAATATACCACAAAGCTGCAAGACTCACTCATTGATGAAGCCGTTGTTCTACCCCAGCCCCCCACCCCCCCCCCCTCCCCCATAGTTAAACCTCTTGTATGTCACTAAGATTGATAATATACCACAAAGCTGCAAGACTCACTCATTGATGAAGCCATTGAAGTCAAACTGGGCTTCGCTCGCCTCCATCTGTCTTGTTTCCTCTTCCTCCGCATCGTTATCTTCTTCCTCTTCGCCCTCTACGTCTTCAGGCTGGGATTGGTGAAGACCTGTGGAGGAAGAACAGAACAAATGCACGTGAATGATACAGTAATATAATTTTTTGGATGGTTTATTTGTATGGGAAGAACAAAACCCAGGTGATTGATATAAATACAAAATATTGAATTAATTGATGGTTGGTTGTTTGATTGGTTGGTTGGTTGGGAAGAACAAACACAGGTGAGTGATATTAATAATATTGAATTGATTGGTCATTGGTTGTTTGGTAAGAACGAACCCAGGTGAATGATAATGTTGAATTGGTTGGTTGGTTGGTTGGTTGGTTGGTTGGTTGGTTGTATGAGAAGAAAAAAACCCAGGTGAGTGATAATGTTGAATTGATTGGTCGTTGGTTGTGTGGGTTGGTTGGTTGGTTGGTTGGTTAAGAACAACAAACCCAGATATATGATAATGTTGAAATGGTTGGTTGGTTAATTGGTTGTATGGGAAGAACAACCCAGGTTGAATAGGTTGTTCGGGTTGGTTGGTTGCTTGGTTTGCTGGTTAGTTGGTTGATTGGTTGGTTGGGAAAAACAAACCCAGGTGAATGATAATGTTGAATTGGTCATTTGGGTGGTTGGTTGGTTGGTTGGTTGGTTGGTTGGTTGGTATAGGAAGAACAAAACCAAGTGAGTGATAATGTTGAATTCGCTGGTTGGTTGGTTGAGAAGAACAAACCCAGGTGATTGATAGTGTTGAATTGGTTGGTTGGTTCATCAACACTATATCGGCTCTATTGTAGACGAGTCCGAGACTGACGTCTGACAATTTTATTTGCTGCTACATACGAGACAGGGCGGGGATACCGTGTCTCTTGTCTCAGTCAGTCACATTAAACTGACACCAACCCAACCAGTAGGGGGGCGAAATCGTCAGGACTTGAACCACGGACCTTTTGCGTCGGAAGCCGATGGGTTTTTTTTAAACATCAGAGTGGCGTGCCATATATGAGAATACTTAAAATGTTGACACTTGGTGTGACTAGAAAGAAGGTAAGCAGACAGAGAGTAAAACACAATAAAATAATAACATTGGTTTGAAATAGATGAAGATCACAGAGAGTAAAATATGCTATGAGAACAAAGGCGTCAGCGTCAATATCTATTAACTTCAGTATTAGTAATAGAAATATCAAATAGAGAGTTCATCCATTCAGTGACACAAAAAGGACAGAGAACTATTAGCATCACTTGAACAATTAGTCACTGGATGTAAGTAGCGAAACACGTCTATTTCAACAAGTGAGAGTGAGTGAGAGAAGACAGACAGACAACAGAGACAGGGGAAGAGAAAAAGAGGGAGAAAAGAGAATAGAGATGAGAACTTGAGAGAGAGAGAGAGAGAGAGAGAGAGAGAGAGAGAGAGAGAGAGAGAGAGAGAGAGAGAGAGAGAGAGAGAGAAGGTGGTAGAGAAACAAAGAAGGGCAGTAGAGGAAGCGGAGGAGGCTGTTTTCAACCATCCACTTTGATTAAAAACAAAGAGGACAGCGAGCTATGTTGACAACTCTAAATCTCTACCAATTAGTCACTGGACCATTGTGTGTGAGTTAAGTAGGTAAGTACCGAAGGAATCTCTCAATGGATGACTCACGGATACCAATGCACTTGACCAAAACAACAAGAGGGTGAGTAGATTGACAGGTACCTTCCAACAAAGCCTCCGTCATGTCAGGGGAAGGGGTTTGGGTGAGGTGGGGGTTAAGTTTAGGAAAGGTTTGAATAGAGGGAGTGAGACGGGGGGAAAGGGAGGGGGGGAGTAAGGGAGAAAAGAGTGAGAGATTGAAAGAATGAGAGAGAGAGAGAGAGAGAGAGAGAGAGAGACAGAGAGAGAGAGACAGACAGAGACAGAGAGAAACGGAGAGAGAAGAGAGACACGGGACGTGGGGTGGGGGTTGAGTTTAGGAAAGGGAGGGAGTGAGAGAGGGAGAAAGAGGGGTAGAGTAAGAGAGAAAAGAGTGAGAGATTGAAAGAATGAGAGAGGAAGAGAGAGAGACGGAGAGAGAGAGAGACGGAGTGAGAGAGACGGAGAGAGAGAAGAGACACGGGACGAGAGAGAGAGAGAGAGAGAGAGAGAGAGAGAGAGAGAGAGAGAAATTAACAAACAAAAAATGTGTACATGTAACCCCATAGCATCGGCATCGTCGCTAAAAAAAAAAAAAAAACGTCCGTAACCACTACAACAACCACTACCATCACCATTACTCTTAATCCATCACGACCAATAACAAAACCAACACCATCACCGTCATCACCACAACCAAAAACCAAAATATCCACCAGCAGAAGCATCACGACACTACCTTTCTTAGCACAAACACCATCTTAATCATCATCATCATCATCATCATCATCATCATCATCATCATCATCATCATCATCATCATCATCATTGCAACCATTATTATAATCATCATCATCACCATCATCAGTATCATCATCATCGTCGTCGTCGTCATCACCTCACAAAAATAAAATAGCCACCACTGCATCCCGTATCAACACTATCATCCTGACTATAATCATAATCAAAGAACACCATTATCATCCCCAGCAGCACCATCATCATCAGCAGCACCACCACCATCATCATCATCATCATTATCATTATCATCATCATCACCATCATCAGTATCATCATCATCGTCGTCGTCGTCATCACCTCACAAAAATAAAATAGCCACCACTGCATCCCGTATCAACACTATCATCTTGACTATAATCATTATCAAAGAACACCATTATCATCACCAGCAGCACCATCAGCAGCAGCACCATCAGCAGCACCATCAGCAGCAGCCGGAGCCCACCCACCCTCGACTTAGGATGGCTGATTTTAGTAGCCTTCTTGGTGAACCTTCAAGGTGTTGGGAGAGAGGGGGTTGGGAGTCTACTTGGTGAAACTTAAAAGGGAGGGAGGAGGGAGGAAGAAGATGGTTGGAGAGCGGAGACCTTACCGTCGCTTTACCCTTAGCGTTGTTTCCTGGACCACTTGTCCACTTGGGGGGTTGTCCTGCCTGGTTGGTTGGTCGGTCGGTCACTGGCTGTCTGACTCTGAGTGAATGAGTCTCGGCTGTCACAGTCTGGGACTCGCTGGCGCCTCGGCCACTTGGCGTCTTGATGTGGTGGAGTGGTGTAGGTGGTGGAGGTGGTGGTGGTCACTTTAGTGATGAATTAAAAGTTGTAGTGGTGGCTATTGTGTTTTTTATGATGATGATGATGAGGATGGTGGTGGTTGTGATGATAATGGTGTTGAGTTTGATTGTGATGATGATGCTGATGATGATGCTGCTGCTTCTGCTGCTGCTGCTGCTGATGATGATGATGATGATGATGATGATGATGATGATGATGATGATGATGATGGTGGTGGTGCTGCTGCTGCTGCATAGCACATCAGCCGTCGTGGGAAAGTCAAAGGCGTGGTGGGTCCAAAACAAATCTCCGGATTTTGAAGTGTTCAGTGGAGTTTTTTGTTGTTTCATCATGTCTGAGCCTGCCATTCATAAAGGTTTAGATCTAAATGTACTCCTTTTTGGCTTCTTGATGTTTGTTTATGTTTGAAATAGTACATGTAATACTATTGTGTGTTTTTTGTTTTTTAGCGTCGAATTGTCACAAGATCGTTTTCCGGTTGGTGCGACAGTGTGTTTAAGTGCGTGTGTGTGTGTGTGTGTGTGTGTGTGTGAGAGTGTGATAGAGACTATCGGTACCAATTATCTCTGTCTCGTCTGTCTCTTTCTCCCGTCTGTCTCTGTCTCTGAGAGAGAGAGAGAGAGAGAGAGAGAGAGAGAGAGAGAGAGGGGGGGGGGGGGGGGGGGGGGAAGAGAGAGAGAGAGAGAGAAGAGAGAGAGAGAGGGGGGGGGGGAGACTAGACAGAGACAGACAGACAGACAGAGAGACAGACAGACAGACAGACAGACAGACACGCCGACAGACACGGGGATGATCCCGCCAAACCATCGAGTAACCAGACAGAGAGGCTTTAGAACTTTTTTTCTTTCCCATTAACAAAGAAAGTAAACACACAAAAAACGCTAAGTGTCTTGACCCTGTTTACATAAGAGCTTTTGAGTTTCGCGTGAGGCTGCTTCTCCGTCCACAATACAGCCTATATTGTGCTGGTGTTGGACGTTAAACCAACTCAACAACAACAATGATGCTACTTCAAATATCGTTAGTTATAAACCATTAGACGCTTATGTAAGCCTCCAGCCTGTTTCTTTCTTTCCATCATAGTGTCACTAAAGAAGTCAACGGTGAAGTCGCGGACAAGGGGTATTAAAGGATAGACCTTATATATATATATATATATATAAATCCAGTATTTGGGCTACATTCGGAGCACCTAATGCGCATTTGCACCCAACTTTCGTATTAGGACTATCGTTTTTGGTCACCCTATTACAATGGCTCTTCGGGGCTAACTCTAGCACAAGTGGGTTAAAGGTGAGTTGGTCGTAAAAGTTTATGATCGCATTTTTACATTTCCACAAAGAGATTCGCAAAATTGAAGTTAGCATGCCTACCAGAGTTGCTAACTACTTGCAGTCATTAGGGTGACATGTGCGAAAACCAGTATTAGGCGCTCCTTGATAAACCTTTAAAAATATTATAGGAAAGATGGTATATCTTCTAAAAAAATTCACAAGCGACCTAGCCTCTGGTTGGGCTTACCTTGTTTAAAATTATAGATGCAAAAATTCAGTCAATTTACTACATCAGAAAATTTGAATATTTTTTCGCATTATCGAAAAGATACGTTTCTATTTACGTTTTTTGCCTAAATACTGATTGAGGGGAAAAATACAAGTGTAGAGCTAGTTCCGGTAGGTAGAACTGTGCAATGTAAATACGCATTTAGGGGAAAATACAAGTCTAGAGCTAGTTCCAGTCGGTAGAACTTCGCAATGTAAATACTGATTGAGGGGAAAAATACAAGTCTAGAGCTAGTTCCAGTGCATAGAGCTTCGCAATTCTTACAACATGTCGTCAGCCTTCTTATTCGGTATCTTAAAACAAGTAGTAGGCCTACCACAACGTTGCACTTGCGAGTTACAATCCATAGAGCCGTAAGTACAACACACCTGTATAACAACTTCTCGATAGCCTTCCTATTCGATATCTCGTAAACGACTCAAAAACTTAACACAACGTTGTAATTGCGATACCAGGTCACCAAGTGTTTGGACTAGATAAACCTGTACATAAAATTAAAAAGAAAGAAATTCCAATTGTTTGAAGCGGGGTCTCTTATATTTGTCTTAAGAGATGGGTCAGTAGGTTAGCACGGGCAATTCCTTACAACGCAGAATAATGTAGTCCTACTTTTGAGGGGCGCGGTTGGCCTGTATGGGGTAGAACATTCGCTTAAGACGCAGGAGGTCCGTGGTTCGAGCCACGCTCTGGGGACTATGGCCACTGCTGGTTAGGTGGGTTTCAGTTTAGTATGGCCGACTGAGACAGAGTGAGTGAGTGAGTTTGTTTTTACGGCACGTCAGCACGGTAACGGCTATATTGTACCCATGATGTCCTAAGGCAGTTAATCCATTATACTAGTAACGTCTGACACGGGAAAGAACCTGCTCAGTCTCTCGAAGAAGGTAAAAGTCGGAACCAAAGTCTCAACAGGCATGCAGTGGTAAAACATTTAACTTGCAAACTAGTTCCTCATTGGACAAATTAAACCTTTTCTTGTTTGTTTGTTTCTTGTTGGGTTTTTTTTTTTTGTGTGTGCCTCTCAAAATGTGTGCGAAGGTCAAAAGTTTAGAGTATCTATTTCCTATCGCAATTAAATTAGAACTAAGTGGCAATTACTGCACTATTGAGCGAGCTTTGAGCGTCGGTTCGTTCGGGATGATAATATTATCTTGAGGTGCGAGTTAGATTTAAAAAAATAAATAAATAAATAAAATGCGTCGCAGATTTTTTGGTTTCTGTCTTCTTCTTTATTGTTGTTTTTGTTTCCTCTTGCTCTATTTTGTTTTTCTTGGTAGTGCAAGTCTCTAATAAATAAAATATAAATATTCTGTCAAACATTAGGGTTTAGTGAAATAAATAATGATGCTCACAACAACTACAACAACAAAAACAACAACAACAACAACAACAACAACAACAACAACAACAACAACAACAACAACAAAAACAACAACAGTATCGTTATTATTATTATTATTATTATTATTATTATTATTATTATTATTATTATTATTATTATTATTATTATTATTATTATTATTATTAAGGCTACCCGGTACTAGAATCAACATCTCCTAAGCCGGTTCTATAGCATCAGCCCCCACAGTTTTAGTTCAACAGGGTAGGCCTATATGTACTACAATCCTGACACCAACCCAACCAGTAGGGGGGCGAAATCGTCAGGACTTGAACCACGGACCTTTTGCGTCGGAAGCCGGTGGGTTTTTTTTTAAACATCAGAGTGGCGTGCCATATATGAGAATACTTAAAATGTTGACACTTGGTGTGACTAGAAAGAAGGTAAGCAGACAGAGAGTAAAACACAATAAAATAATAACATTGGTTTGAAATAGATGAAGATCACAGAGAGTAAAATATGCTATGAGAACAAAGGCGTCAGCGTCAATATCTATTAACTTCAGTATTAGTAATAGAAATATCAAATAGAGAGTTCATCCATTCAGTGACACAAAAAGGACAGAGAACTATTAGCATCACTTGAACAATTAGTCACTGGATGTAAGTAGCGAAACACGTCTATTTCAACAAGTGAGAGTGAGTGAGAGAAGACAGACAGACAACAGAGACAGGGGAAGAGAAAAAGAGGGAGAGAGATAGAGAGAGAAACTCTTTAAATAGTATAAACAATAGTGCATTGTAATAATAAAAAAAAAAGTCAAGAGATCTACTAATGACACAACTATAATTGTGTGCAATTAACTAAAGTAGCAACAACATTTTGGAGTGGTTGTGTTGGGATGTTTGGATGTTGTTGTTAAACACAGAAACGATATTTTTCTCCTTGCTGGCGTAACTTTATCTACTCTAGCCATGATGGGCTGAGTTCAATTGATTTAACGTCAAACATCAGCACATAATAGGCTCTATTGTGGACGGGCCCAAAGATTGACGTCTGACAATTGTATGTGCTGCCACACACGGGACAGGGCGGGGATACCATGAATCCTGTCTCAGCCGGCCACATTAAACTAACACCGACCCAACCAGTAGAGAGTTGATTCGCAAGAGCTCGAAAACGGACCTTTTGCGTCGGAAACTGATGTTCTACCCCAAAGCCACCGCGCCCCCCCTAGCCATGATGAAAAAGTATCTTTACAGTTGAACTCAGTTGTTTATACTAGGAATAGCTTCCTTGTTAGTGCTGTACAAAATAATTTTTCTTTCGAATAGAAAAGTATTCTCCGAGTAACGTTGTTTTTCTAACCTACACCCACCCCCCCTCAAAAAAAAGGGTAAAGGGTCGCGAACTAAAGTTTAATGAATCAAAACCAGAAACTCTTGAGAGAGATTAGGAGAGAGAGAGAGAGAGAGAGAGAGAGAGAGAGAGAGAGAGAGAGGAAATAGTTAAAGAAAATGAGAGAAAGAGATAAGATTGGACAATGGCAATTGTACTCAGGCTAAAGAAGGACAGAGAGGGAAAGAGAGAGAGGCATATTTAGAGAGAGAGAGAGAGAGAGAGAGAGAGAGAGAGAGAGAGAGAGGGAGAGAGAGAGAGAAATATTGAGAGATCGTGGGAGAAAAGGGGGGAGGGGAGTTTACAGCGTGATAAAAAGAGAGAAAAGGTAGAGAGGGAGTGAGAGAGAGATTATTGGACAAGGGTTGAAGAGGCGTTTAATTCAAAGCAAGAAAAAAACCCAAACACACACACACAAAAAAAAAAAAACATACA
>RQTK01001291.1:93146-105731 GCA_003991915.1 Elysia chlorotica
AAGAAAGAGAGAGAGAGAGAGGGGAGAAGAGGGAGAGAGAGTGAAAGGGGGGAAAGTGAGGAGTGGGAGAGAGGGAGAGAGAACGGGAGGTCTGGGGGGGGGGGGGAGGGGGATAGAGAGACATATGATCTAAATCTGGTTCGAATTCTTCCAAACCGGAGGCTCTACGGGCAGGGGCAAATGAAACTTCTATGTTTGGTTTCCACAAACGAGTTGAGTTGGTTGCTTAAAATCAAACGCCAGAACGCTATGGGTTTATAAAATGCAATGTGGACGACTCCCAAGACTGAAAGTCCGACAATTTTACAAGCTACGACAAAAGACGCAATGCGGAGATACCATGACTCCTGTCCCAGACGGTCGCATTAAACTGACACCGACTGACTTAACCCGTAGGGAAGGAAATCGGAAAAAAATTAATGTTTGGTCGTAGGTTTTGAGTTTTGAACCACCAGAGACCTCCCAAATGGGAGACCAGCGCTCTACCACTTGCGGCAGTTGCGCCCCCTTCCCCCCCCCCCCCCAAACACACACACACACACACACACAAGCGAAATCAGGCAAAAACAAATGTTCGATCGTGGGTTTTGAGTTTTGAACCACCAGAGACCTCCCAATTGGGAGTCCAGCGCTCTACCACTTGTGCCAGTTGGCCCTCACAAGCGAAGTCTGAGCATTAGATACTCAAAACTGGACAGCCCTGCTATAACACTAAAGATCACGACCCAAAGGCGTGGGCAGGTTGAATGGGAGTAGTCTCCCTTCCCGTGAGTGTAAGAAAATACATGCCTTGCGAAACACAGGAAGTTAATGGATGACATAGCCACGCCCTTAAAGGCACATTTTTTTAAATTATTATTCCTTAATTGTTTCCGAAGATCTAAGTAAGATATCGTAGTGAATTGGACGCCAGCAGTGCAGTTTTCCTTACCAATCGTCTTCGTTTGTTTTGTGATGTGTTGTTTTTTTTTTTTGTTTGTTCCTTTCAATGGACCCCCAAGGTGCGTGATGACCCAGGGCTAGAACACCGGCTACCGACGAAAAAGGTCCGTGGTTCGAGCCCTGGCGATTTTGGCCCCTACTCAGTACTGGTTGAGTCGGTGTCAGTTTAATGTGACCGGTTGAGACAGGAGTCCTGGTATCCCCGTCCGGTCTCGTGTGTGGCAGCACATAAACTTTATGAGAGATCAGTCTGGGGGCCCATCCACAATATAGCCTATATAGTGTTGCTTTTGGACGTTATACCAACTCAACTGCAACTACTACAGCTTTATGGATCCTCGTTATCTCAAGAAATATAAGCCTTTAGCAGAGATGAATTTGCCTCAACACAAAAAAGGCTGAAATATAAAGACCTTCTAACAAAAAGGAGGAAAACAATAAAACGAGGAAACGAGACAAAAAAAAGTAGGAACTAGATTCTTTCTTACAGGAGGATTTCAGCCTAAAGAAGGCGGGTTCTCAGCCCTGCTTAGGCACGGTAATTTCTGATCGTTCGTTGGGAATTTACATTTGCACACCATTGCAGATTTCTAACCTATATTCCTCACATTTGCACATCATTGCAGATTCCTCTCCTTTCGTTTTCGCTTTGGCTATGAACCTTGTTACCGCAAGGCATAATTATAGACCCTTAAATATAGGGGTTTTTCGAACGCTCGTTGACTTTGTAAGACTAGGATAAATTTACGATTGAACGCCCCTGCAGATTCCTAGACGTAACGTCTCCGTTTCCGCTATTGGTATCTCTTGATAATCACAAGGCATCTAATTTATGGGCTATGTACCGTTAGGATACGTTGGCTTCGAGGCTAGGATTCAAAACAGAAGAGCTCTCTCCTCTCTCTCTAGGTCTACCTCTGCACGATCTTTGTGTATGTTTTGACAAGTCGGTCTCTCTCCACACGGCCATACTCTATACTCTAAGTGGGACGTTTCGCACAGTGAATCGGGCGGTAATTGGTGTTAGTCGTTGTAATGTTATAGTGCTAATTAATTAGTTTTATGTGCGTGAGTAATAGAAGTTTGTATTTTTTTTATATTGGTTTTGTGTGCGTAAGTGTTTGAAGCGTGTATTTACGGTGCGTCAATAGAGTTACGGCTATGATTATTTTTTGCAATTGGTTTTGTGTGTGTAAGAGTTGAAAGTTTGTATTTACGCACGCAAACAGAGTTACGGTTATATAATTATAATTGTGCTAAGATATCTTAGACAATACAGTGCACGTCGATGATTCCTCGTAATTCTTACGTAAACTTGTCAGACATCAGTCTTTGGGACTCGTACGTCAACACAGTTACGGCTATATAATTATAATTGTGCCACTGATGTTTTAGACAATTGAATTATTAATACAGTGTACATAGAGAAGTACTCGTAATTCTTACGTAAACTTGTCAGACATCAGTCTTTAGGACTCGTCTACAATATAGCCTTTGTGGTGCTGACGTTAGACGTTAAGCAGTTAAATTAATTACTATTATTTCTCTGACTAGGAATAGCATAAAATTTAATTCGTGTATGAAAATGTCCGTGAAAATTACAGAATATAGTGGTTTAGACTTTTCATTGTGTAGGATTATCACAAAGTGTTTTAGTTTTGCTTTTGTTTGTTGTATTGTTTTTTTTTAATACGTCGTTGTCTTTTAGGAAATAAAGTAATGAGTGCAGTGCTCTAACATAACCAATCAAAGGTGACAACAAACGTGCCGACGTAAAGTTGAAAGTTGAAAGTTGAGATCAGTTCGTTAAACGTCCAACGCCAGCACTACATATCTATATTGTGGACGAGCCTCAAGACTTACGTCTGAGACTTTTATGTGCTGCCACAATCGAGACAAGGTGGGGATACCATCTCGGAGAGTTACAGGGGACGGAATAGGATGCACAAATCTGCCGATCGTAGGATTCAAACGGCGGACCTTCCGATCTGTAGACCGACGCTCTAACACTCAAGCCAGTTAATATGACCGGCTGAGACAGGGGTCATTGTATCCCTGTCCTGTTTCGTGTGTGGCGGCATATAAAATTGTAGGAAGCTAATCTTGGGACCCGTAAACAACCCCTCTCTATGATTGTGGTAGCACGTAAAATTGTCAGACTGAAATAGGGCGTTTAGAAATCAATTCAAAGTGTTAAGTTTGTGTCTATAGCTTTACACACTGACACAGAAAAACTTTCTACCTCCCCCCGGCCTCACTTTCTCTCGTTTCGAGTCTATGATTGTAACAAGAACAATATACAATATGTTGGAGGGAAAAAAAATTCGAATTCAGGTATTATGAGTCATACCGTTGCCTTAAAAAGATAGTAACAATAAAGATATAATTATGCATTTAAATTTCAGCACAACTTCAGCAAACCTTCGATCTGACATTAATCCTTCGTTGTCTATCTGTTTCAGAACCATAAGGATACAGCAAAACTACTAACTCTGCTAAAATTGACCTAGTTTTGACGACAAGTCCCAGAGAGACAGAGGGAAAGACAAGAGACATACAGGCACAGAGATTAAAGATAGAGAGAAAAAAAGAGATAGAGAGAAAGAGCAGGATGGTGCGGCCAATGTTGCTCTTGCTGTTGCTTTGCTCGGCGGCTTTTCTCGGTGTCGCCGAATCTACATCGGTTTTGCCGACTGAATCCACCTTTCCTGGAATCCGAGATTCCCTAACAACTTCCCGGAATTCCACCGAGGCATCCGTCTTCACTAACTCCACCGCATCCAAAACTCCTGTCAAAATCAAACCCAACTCCCAAACAAATACGACAATCTCATTGGCGTCAACGTCGTCGACAGAATTCTCCACAGTAAAAACCACCGAGGCTGCTTCAACAGAACCAACGTCTACAGTCTCTCCTCCTACGGTGATAACTAGCCCGAAGCCGTTATGCCCGCCACAATGCACCTGCTCTGTAACACTAGGGGCTACGTGCGCACGCAAAAACCTTCAGGAAATTCCGGACCACCTCGAGCGCGCCACTAGCGTCGGTCTTCAGGATAACTTAATTGAACACCTCGATCCCGTAAAGATTGGTCGGCTCGTCGAGGCTACCAGCATTTACTTGTTCTCAAATCTGATATCGGAGATTCCTACGGGAGCGTTCGTTAACATGAGCAAATTGAAACACCTGTACCTGGGTTACAACAAGATCACGACAATTTCCGAAGAAGCGTTCGCTGGTTTGCCAAAACTGTATACGCTGGATCTGAGTAACAACCAGATATCCACCATCTCCAACAAGTTCTGGGATCTTCCAAGTACGGGCACACAACTGCAAAATAAAGTGCATTGTGTATTTCATCTGTATTGAACATTTCAAGGCCGTGGGTTCGAGCCCGGGCCAATTAGCTCCCTATTCAGTGATGGTTGACTAAGACGATTGAACGCCCGCGCAGATTCCTAGCCTTAACGTTCCCGTTTCCGCTATAGGTATCTCTTGATAACCACACGGCATTTAATTTATGGGCTATGTACCGTTAGGACACGTTGGCTTCGATGCTAGGTGGCAGTGTCAAAGGTGTACAGCGCATGAACCCTCTTATAAACAAACCTAGATGAGATCGATTCAAAACAGAAGAGCTCTCTCCTCTCTCTCTAGGTCTACCTCTGCACGATCTTTGTGTATGTTTCGACAAGTCGGTCTCTCTCCACACGGCCATACTCTATACTCTAAGTGGGACGTTTCGCACAGTGAATCGGGCGGTAATTGGTGTTAGTCGTTGTAATGTTATAGCGCTAATTAATTAGTTTTATGTGCGTGAGTGTTAGAAGTTTGTATTTACGGTGCGTCAACAGAGTTACGGCTATATAATTTTTTTGTATTTGGTTTTATGTGCGTAAGTGTTAGAAGTTTGTATTTACGGCTATATAATTATAATTATGACACTGATGTTTTAGACAAGTGTACATCGATAACTCCTTGTAATTCTTACGTAAACTTGTCAGACATCAGTCTTTGGGACTCGCACGTCAAGACAGTTACGACTATATAATTATAATTGTGCCACTGATGTTTTAGACAATTGAATTATTAATACAGTGTACATAAATAAGTTCTCGTAATTCTTACGTAAACTTATCAGACATCAGTCTTTGGGACTCATCTACAATATAGCCTTTGTAGTGCTGACGTTAGACGTTAAGCAGTTAAATTAATTACTATTATTTCTCTGACTAGGAATAGCATAGTGTCAGTGTCTCTCTATCTATCTCTCTCTCGCTCTCTCCCTCCATCTGCTCTCCCTCCATCTCTCTCCCTCCCTCCTCTCTCTAGCCTACATGTATTTCTAGATCTTCCTCCATCGATGTAATAGCCACTAGACCTCGGCGTGCGTTTCGTTTGATTGGGGAAACTTTGTTTCGATCCTTGAGTTTTCTTGTTGCTTTTCCTTTTGATTTGGGAAATCTAGGGAAACGGAGAATATCCTTAGTTGTTGGTCGGTACTGGGAGACCGTACGAGCGCTGTTTCCCCAGTTCCCTAAGTTCTAGGGAACTCTTGGTAAGTCCGAGGAAACGGAGCGCTCCCAGTGTTTCCTTTCATCCGCGGACATTGGCCGCTAATTTTCACTATCAGTATTAAAGTGATGTCTCTGTGGACGCTAAATCAGTGCCACTAGAAGTACCATCATTGAGGACGTGTCCGTTGTGTGTGGGTGCCACAACGTTGACTTCTAGCTTCTGCTATTTGGATAATATATTATTTGTCTTAAGTTTCACACTGTATGTAGGAGCTGCAGTTGTGTTTTGAACTATCTAAAGTTTTTTTTCCATTGAAGATTACTTCGTACTTCCAGTTTGTTTATCCTTTGGAGAGGATTGTATCACTTTGGGGTAGTTGGCTCTTCATTTATTATAACATTCTTTTTGAACTTCTATATCCCCCTCCATGTCAGACAGTTTAGATTGACTGTTTGACTTTGACAGACGGCTCATTTAATTCTATGTAAACGTCATGATGTATTGGTATTACTTTATCAGCTATTCCTAATTTTGGGTGATTTACGAGATCTATTGAGATGTTTATTATTATGATAGTACATAAGAATGTATACTTGCTCCGTAGAGGATTGTTACTATCACTCAGTATCAGATCATTATCACTCAGTCCTCCCCACGCCGACGCTAGGTCTGCCGTGCGCGAGTCACGTGATCTGGGTTATGCAGACTGGCGCGAAGCCGCGCCCAGGGTTCTGAGAAGTGGCCCTTGGTCAGCTTTGTATTGTTTGTATCCATCATTTCATTTATATCTATGACAATGAATTATCTCCCCTTAGTTTGACGCGTAAGTAAGGCCAAACCATAGATATAAACATAGCTGCCAACTTTTGAGAAAGCAAATACAGATTTTTAGCGCGGTTAGTAACTGTAGGCCTAAACCTAATTGATGGCCAAGCTTATTTAGTTCAAGCCATCAATATTGACTTTCCTTAAACACATGTATGCTTAATCATAACTTTAAAAAAAGCATTTTTTTTCTTCCTTTTTTGGGAGTATGTGTGTGTTTTTGTTTTGATCTTTTTTTTTCTTTCTTTTTTTTTTTTTTGAAATTTTGTTGATTTTCATCTCTAGTGGCATAAACACCACGTCAGCAGTATCCAGGCTTTGTATAAACTAAATATAATATTTTAAGAAGGTTGAATAAAGCATGTAAACTTTATAGCATGCCCAAAGCAATTGGAACTAATACCATTATCATTGACTGAAGTAACCAGTAGGGTACAAATCCGACATTTAATTTGCCCAGTCGTATGCCTCAGAATTAGATCTAGATCTATAATATCGTATGTCAACTAGATTTATAATATAAAGCTACAATCTAGATCTAGATTCACCTTCACTTCGGAATGACAGATTAGTTTGTTTGGATGTATGTATTCCATCGGCAATTTAACGGGGAATACCGCAAATCGGGTGTCGTCGAAAAGATCGTAAATGTACGAAAATGATCGCAAATCTAGATGTCCATATGGGTAAGTAAAATGGTCATCATAAAAAAAAATGTAACAATAATTTTAATCGATAACGATGGCATCAGTTCCGTTTATAATACCAGATCTAGATTAAACTCAGATCTATGTTCCCGAATCCCAACGACGATATATAAGCAAGATTTATATGGAGAAGTGAAAGCTGTGACGTAATTTACCATTAAGCCTAGTACATGTAATAATTTTTTTTATTTTTTAAGTAGCCAACTTTTCTTGATATTTTAATATACAATATCCAACAAGAGTGGACAAAAGATCGTGTGCGGTATGTAAAATCTTTGAGCAAATGCAATAAATGCGCCGCCCAGCGAGGATGCGCGTGTGTGTGCGTGTGTCTGTATATGTGAAAGAGTAGCAGCGATTGTGCCAAGCCCTAAAAAATACGAATTTGCCTAGACCTACAAAATACGAAGTTGTTTAACTGATCGTGCGACAGTAAGAACTGTGACTGTGAGGGGATCGGCGCTTGACAGCGAAGATGGTTTGAAGTCTAAATCAGTCTAACTTGTCCCAAAACTCGATTCTTGGAAACCAACTCTCTGCCTAGCAGTAGTAAAAAAAAGCTATGTGATTCCCGGATGGACAGATCGCCGGCGGCGGAAGCACAATTGCCGCTATAGCGGTACACTATTTACCGTATTTATTTTTTTTTTTTACCGAAAAGAGCCGCAAGTGAGCGTTTAATATAGATGTACAAGTTCATAAGAGACTTGGCTAATCCCTACGCTTCTTATGAGACGTTGAAAACAAGAATGGGCGGTGTTAATAGCTGGGCTAACCGGGCGTTATTGCCGCAACTACTGAGCGATCGACGGGACACCCGATTTTTAGCTGAATATCGTCAAATACGTATTTTTTTCAACCAAATACGGACGGACGTACTCGGGAGGTCGAATACGTACTAAATACGTATTATACGTACTGGTTGGCAGCTATGTATAAATAACTTGGGGTAGTTATAACGTCTTTGGGCCAAACATGCCTAGACTGGTGGTCATTTCACACCTATGTAATATTATTGTACTGTAGGCCTACACAGTAGATGGGACAGTACAATGTACTAGTCTGATAGTAGTGCTCTGGATCGTACGTGATGTAACAATTACATGTATTTTGATTTCTAGTCAGAACATTGCCATTTAGTTATGATTGTTCTGTGGAACTACACCTTATGCATTATGCGATTGGAGATGCCTAACTAATACATGTTTTATTATCTTCTAGTTCTACCTTTTCCAGTTGACTAAGCACTGGGCATTACCTTGGGCATTTTTGTAGGCATTATTTTTGGCATTCTTTTCGGCATTATTGTATGCATTCTTATTGGCATTAGTTTTGGCCTATGTTTTTCAGCACGTTGTTGGTTTAGGTACTTTCCATTTCGATTCACTATCCGTTCAATTTAACTTGTGTTTCTTTGTCTTTAATGCATTGACTTTAATTATTGAACTTTTGCTTTAATAAAGGAGTATATTTTTAGGTAACTTAAAAGTCTCTTCTGACTGAGTTCTATCCTTGTCAGTTGTTGTCCTTTTACGTTTTAGTGTGTGTTTTACCGCTCTGCATAGGTAGGGAGCAGTGGGCATTGAACCTCACTGTAAATACTCAAACGAGCTAAGAGTGTAAACTCTCTAGGATTGCACGGTCACTTAGGGACGCTACCATAGTGCTGACCTGCAATCAACGTAGAAGTAGAGAGTAAGAGAAGGAGCAACCACATATCCCTGTAGTGGGTGGGTTGTACTTCATATCGATCTATCTATCTATCTATCTATCTATCTATCTATCTATCTATCTATCTATCTATCTATCTATCTATCTATCTATCTCTCTCTCTCTCTCTCTCTCTCTCTCTCTCTCTCTCTCTCTCTTTCTCTCTCTCTACCCCCCTCTGTGCTCCTTCAAGTCCGATATCCATTATACACATATAAAAGCTAACAAGCAAAGACAAACCGATGAGACAAAAAAAAGTACAAATTGAGATGAAAAAAGATACTATAGAAACGGTGTTTAAATGCAACCGTAAACTGGTTAAAATCTCTCACCACCCCCCCCCCCCCTGCCTGGACGCTTAACAAACCCAACCAACCAACCAACCAACCAACCAACCCCATCCCCAACTTCCACACCAGGTATGCAATATCTGTTACTCCAGAACAACCGAATTCAGAGTCTGGACGGATCCAGCCTCGCTGGGCTCAGGGAACTGTATGAATTGGACGTTTCGGGGAACCAGATATCCCGCATCGACAGGGAAACCTTCAAGGGGATGAGCAAGCTGCGCTTCGTGACGCTCGGTGTGAACCCGCTCGGAAACATTGACAACATCCTCAGGTGGCTGTTCACGTTTGTTAAAATAGTTAGATCCACGCATTAAGTTCTCAGCTTCATTAATCCCTGAGGTGTTAGAACAATTAGATCCATGCATTAAATTCTCAGTTTCATTAATCCCTGAGGTGTTAGAACAATTAGATCCATGCATTAAATTCTCAGTTTCATTAATCCCTGAGGTGTTAGAACAATTAGATCCACGCATTAAATTCTCAGCTTCATTAATCCCTGAGGTGTGATTACAGCTAATTAAGTAATATCTCATCAATATCTACCCCCCCCCCTCCCACCCCTACACCCCAGCGACCAGTGACAACGAATTAAACAACATCTCATCAATACCTATCCCAAAAAAAAAAAATCCAATCATCCGTGTCCAGCGACAACCCGATGGTGAACTTCCTGAACTGCTCTGGCTGTGGACTGACCAGTATCCCCAAAGGTCTCCCTTCGGCGCTGGCCACCCTAGACCTGTCCAACAACTCCATCGAGTTCGTGAGCCGCGACGACATGGCCAGCGTGCGGTACCTCGTCAATCTCTACCTGGACCACAACAGGATCTTCAAGGTCAGTGGTAGGTGTAGCGGTGACCACAACGGGATCTTCAAGGTCAGTGGTTGGGTTACCCCGTGTCCAGCAACACGACCGTGACCGCCCTGAACTGCTCTGGCTGTGGACTGACCAGCATCCCCCAAGGCCTCCCTTCGGCGCTGGCCACCCTAGAACTGTCCAACAACTCCATCGAGTCCGTGAGCCGCGACGACATGGTTAGCGTGCGGTTCCTCGTCAATCTCTACCTGGACCACAACAGGATATCCGAGGTCAGTGGTAGGTGTAGCGGTGACCTCAACGGGATCTTCAAGGTCAGTGGTAGGGTGTAGCGGTGACCACAACAGGATCGTCAAGGTCAGTGGAAGGGTATAGCGGTGATCACAACAGGATCTTCAAGGTCAGTGGTAGGTGTAGCGGTGACCACAACAGGATCTTCAAGGTCAGTGGTTGGGTTCAAGGTCAGTGGTAGGGTATAGCGGTGATCACAACGGGATCTTCAAGGTCAGTGGTTGGGTTCAAGGTCAGTGGTAGGGTATAGCGGTGATCACAACAGGATCTTCAAGGTCAGTGGTAGGGTGTAGCGGTGACCACAACGGGATCTTTAAGGTCAGCGGTTGGGTTCAAGGTCAGTGGTAGGGTAAAGCGGTGATCACAACGGGATCTTCAAGGTCAGCGGTTGGGTTCAAGGTCAGTGGTAGGGTATAGCGGTGACCACAACAGGATCTTCTAGGTCAGTGGAAGGGTATAGCGGTGAGCACAACAGGATCTTCAAGGTCAATGAGAGGGTATAGCCATAGATCTATAAATTGCATAATACAGTGTCATTTGTGATCAGTCCTAAATTCATCGTATATGGGTATAGCGGTGATCACAACAGGATCTTCATGGTCAGTAGTAGGCTGTAGCATGACGACAACAGGATCTTCATAGTCAGGTGTAGGGTATAGCAGTGATCAAAACAGGATCTTCAAGGTCAAATGATCACAACAGGATCAAGGGTATAGCAGTGATTAAAACAGGATCTTCAAGGTCAAATGACCACAACAGGATCTTCATAGTCAGTGGTAGGGTATAGCAGTGATCAAAACAGGATCTTCAAGGTCAAATGATCACAACACGATCTTCAAGGTCAGTGGCAGCGTATAGCGGTGATCACAACATGATCTTCAAGGTCAGTGGAAGTGTATAAGGGTGATCACAACAGGATTTTCAAGGTCAGTGGTAGGGTATAGCAGTGATCACAACAGGATCTTCATAGTCAGTGGTAGGGTGTAGCGGCGACCACAACATGATCTTTAAGGTCAGTGGTAGGGTCAAGGTCAGTGGTAGGGTGTAGCAGTGATCACAAAAAGATCTTCAAGGTCAATGAGAGGGTATAGCCATAGATCTATAAATAGCATAATACAGTGTCATTTGTGAGCAGGCCTATATTCATCGTTCTATGGGTATAGCGGTGATCACAACAGGATCTTCATGGTCAGTAGTAGGGTGTAGCGGAGACCACAACAGGATCTTCATAGTCAGTGGTAGGGTATAGCAGTGATCAAAACAGGATCTTCAAGGTCAAATGATCACAACAGGATCAAGGTCTGTGGTAGGGTATAGCAGTGATCACAACAGGATCTTCAAGGTCAGTGGTAGGGTGTAGCGTTGACCACAACAGGATCGTCAAGGTCAGTGGTAGGGTATAGCGGTGATCACAACAGGATCTTCAAGATCAGTGGTAGGGTTCAAGGTCAGTGGTAGGGTTCAAGGTCAATGATAGGGTATAGCCATAGATCTATAAATAGCATTGTACAGTGTCATTTGTGATCAGTCATATAATCATCGTTTTATATCTATGGGTATAGCGGTGATCACAACCGGATCTTCAAGGTCAGTGGTAGGGTGTAGTGGTGATCAAAACAGGATCTTCAAGGTCAGATGATCACAACACTTGAACAGGATCTTCAAGTTCAGTGGTACGGTATAGCAGTGATCAAAACAGGATCTTCAAGGTCAAATGATCACAACACGATCTATCAGTATATAAATCTGTGGGCATATGGTACCTGTAGCAGTGTACATCATAATGATGATAAACGTATTTTGTGCCAATTATTGTGGACGGGTCTGGAGACTGACGTCTGATAACTTTAAGTGCTGCCACACAAACGAAACAGGGCGGGGATACCATGATTCCTGTCTAATACGTTCACATTAAACTAAAAACCGACCCAACCAGTAGGGAGCGAAAATGCCAGGGCTATAACTAAAAAACGGGACCCTTCGCGTCGGAAGCCGATATTCTTCCCCATCACCCCTCTTTTTTATGGTTCCCTCCCACCCAACCACTAGATCGAATACGATGCCCTGGTCGAAAGCACGCGCCTGTGCAACGTGGGAGTTAGCCACAACCTGCTGACACAGCTGCCGCACGGAATCCCGGCTACTGTTCAGAAATTCCTGGCAGACGACAACGACATCCTTGAGGTTTCCCCGTACAACTTTGCGCCCGCCTCAGCGCTGAATCATCTGTCCTTGCAGCGGAACAACATCACCGTGTTGGAAAGGCTGACTTTTGCGGGACTAAACTACGTTAACAAGCTCAGGTGTGTTGTGTGCGTGCTGTGTTTGTATGTTTTGTGTGTGTGTGTTGAAGAAGAAGAAGAAGAAGAAGAAGAAGAAGAAGAAGAAGAAGAAGAAGAAGAAGAAGAAGAAGAAGAAGAAGAA
>RQTK01001292.1:0-62459 GCA_003991915.1 Elysia chlorotica
GTTTTTGTTTTTGTGTATAGCAATATTGAGGCAGAAGCACAATACATCTATAGCGTGTATAGACACTCCCTATACACATGTACTGAGTACATGTATCATGATTAACACTGATACAATTAATAGATAAAAACTGCTTTTGTACCTATTTTTCCTGAAAAATACCTATTTTTTGCTATGGAAGTACCTAAAAGGGACTTTTTCAAGTAGGCAGGCCTGCAGTTGGCTCTGCATATAATTTTTCATTTTGACCAACCCCTGTTACACCACATTACATGTCAGTCCTGGTTTTTGAGAGTTGTTAATTTTTTTTTAGCAAGGACCAATCTGGCAGAGGTGGCTGTCTAATTTTAAACTAGTTTGTCTGGTATGCAACTTTGTAAGCTTTTACTTCTGGTTCGTTGGATCTGAGGGTGGGTATGGAATAGTTTGTTGGATCCAAGATTTTTATCTGTTCATTGAGTGTAGGTTGTTCGAGTTCGAGGTTGTTGTATTTGAGTTCAACTTATGCTTTAGTACTTCATACAACAATTATAGTTTACATTTTCTTGAGTGTTTTTTTTTTTTAAACAGCCTTTTGATTGTCTTTTCAACTTTCCAGTCGTACCCTGACTTCAGTCCATGACTGCATCTTGGAAGACCTTTGCTTCCCTGCTGAAATTGTTGGCAAACGTGTGCGAGTCAAGCTGGATGGCTCCAAAGTCATCAAAGTCCATTTGGACAAGAGCCAGCAAAATAATGTTGAACACAAGGTACTTTATGTTATTTAATAGCATTTACTTGTGTTTATTTAGTCATCTTGGGGGCCCCAGGCGTGACTTAAACTGCTGATCTTGTTGGGGGAAAAAATTGAGGTCTTTTATAAAAACATTCTTTTTAAGCTTACAGTAGAAGATTAGGCTTTCAACAATCAATTTTTATCCTACTTTAACCTAGCCAACAAGGGAGGACCTAGATTTTAACATTATAAAGAACACTTTTGTCACATCAGACTGACTATTTTTGATTTGCAAAAATAATATGAAAACATGTATTTTTTATTTCCTTTTTGTTCTATAACATTCACCACTTAATCTAACCATGTTTTATTAAGTAGTGCTGACACATGCCTGGGCAAGTATTCAAAGGAGTGCCTATGTAAATTTATACTAACGTACCTCAGTTTTCAGGTCTATATTAGAAAATGTTTCCAATTAAAAACATCTCATGACCAAATGATATTTGTATCTATATTTCTCTTCAGGTTATAAACTAAATATGATAAATCAATTTGTATTGACCTCACATATTCACAGCTGTGCTGTTTATTTAATTTGCATAATATATTATATAGTGTGCTTGTTCTTGCTTGTTTATTATTCTATCTCACTGGCTCTCTCTCTCTCTCTTTCACTTAGTTTTTATCTCTGTGTATGCCTCAACACTATAAGCCTTCAGCTCTCCCCCCTCCCCCTTATAAAATTAGCTATTAGCTGTACTGATAAAGGCGGTATGTTTTACATTTAATAGTATCCCTCATATAACCTTTTCTATTTTTCTCTCCTTAGCTTGACACATTCACCTGTGTGTACAAGAAACTGACTGGCAAGGATGTAACATTCGAATTCCCAGAATATGTTCTCTAGAGGATAATAAATTTAAGTAATGTTTTTTGTTTTGTTTTGTGTCTTTCATTTTGGATCATTGTGTGTGTGAGAGAAAGAGATAATCTAAATATCTTATCAGTTTTACTTGTTCATTCAAAGATTTTGTTTGCTCAACAGATGCAGGACATAATATGACTGTCCTAGACATATGAAACATCATAATTATCAAAATAATAACAATTTCTATCCTTCATTAGAAATTAATTAAGCTTGAGTGGCAAAAATCTACAAATGCCCGAGGTCTTGTCTTGCCAACCGCACAAGACTAATCTCTACAGGCTACTAGTTAAGTATCAAGATTGAAAAATGTATCATTTCAGTGCACTCAAACGTAGTCATGGGTGCTTTATTTCAATTTAATGCACTTGCAGATCTGCTAAAGCTTTACGTTAAATTGACAATTCTGGGTTAATTGCAAGGCACCAACAAAAAAATAATAAATTATACTAATAGGTAGCTTTAAAAGTACAAAATACACGAGTTTTTAGCCTTAAGCCTTCATCAGACACAAAAATGATGAAAGTGGGGAAAAAAAGAAACATTTACAGAGAAGATACCAAAAATATCTAAATGATATAATTATGTAACTATAACACTAGAAGAAAAAAAAACTGCCAAAAAGCTAGAGAGTTAAATTTAATTACATGTCACAGATGAGCAGTCAATAGCTATAACTAAGAGTTGGAGATAAATCTCTAGATCAAATAATAAAATATTACAATATCCTGATCTGAAATTTAGTAAGAGGCTGTTCAAATATATTATTACACCATTTTGTGGATTTTTTACCCCCATTTATTCCGTAATAACTAACATTACAATTTTACATAACCAGTACTATGTCATATCTCAATTGGTATACCTATAATAAAATTAATATATAATGCAATACAGCATGTTTTCACTTAACATAGACAGGTTTTTATTGGAAACAAGTACCCATGTATCACAAAACTCGGTAGTGAAATGTGATCTGTAATGTGGTGGACATACAGAGTCGTAAAACAATCTTAATTGTGACAAGAGTTGTCACAAAAATGCATTTTGAGATATCGCAGATCCAATATAAGTGAAGTCAACTGATGATAGGCACATAATAGGAAAATTAAAAAAAAATATTTGGATGATCGATAGATCTATTGTAAAATGAAAAAAATCATTAGGAATGTAACTAGAAAATTGTCTCATTGGCACTAATGGAGCCAGCTGTAACTTGGGTCTTTAACCAAACAGGTGATCAACCGATGCTTTAAGAATTAAGAATGCAACTAAAAAGTTGTCTCATAAAAATAATACTTGTGGAGTCAACTGTGAGAGAAAAATAGCAATGTCACATTGTTCAAAACAATATACATGTACAATTGGAGTGTAATATTACACATGCTGACAACCTCTTCCCCCCACCCTTTCTTACAGAAGCCAAGACTCCCCTTCCCCTCTAAGGTGTAATAATGTACAATGTATTTGAATGGCCCCTAAATAAAAGTAACTTGAACCGTCCTATTTTCAATTTAACAAAAATCATGGCGTAATAATATCTTCAGGCACAAAATCATGGTCTTGTCTGTCAACTTGGTACAAAATACAAGTGGTTGTAAAAGGTAATGTTGGCGAATTAATGTACTTTCGCAGACTAATGCATTTGTGTTGTGATACATGTTTGAGTAATATGTACCTGTACAACAATTGTAACATGTCTAATCACCGAACAGTTGGAATGTACACAATCAAGATGATGTACTTGTAATAACAAGAAGAGGGTGAGATAGGGACAAATAGAGAATGCGTGCGAAAATTTCCCCATGGTAATCATATGACCCATGTATTAAAAACGTCAGCTATTACAGGTGACATTTTTTAATAACACACTGGTCTACTCTGCCTTGGATGGGCTCTTTGTGAGCTATGACTGCTACAGAGGCTGGTATAGCATGCCATTGTTAATCAAAATCCTGAAAATTTTTCACCTTGTCCTTGCTATTGGTTATTTACTGGGAAAACATGATTTATGGGTAGTTTTCAACTTAAATTGAATTTGGCTCGTGTTTCTAATAACGTGGAAACACAGTGGATGTCGCACCATCTCGCCCAAGCTTCCCTTTTTTGCAGCGGGCATTTATTTCATATGAAAAGTGTTACAGTAAACAGAGTAGAAGCCTAAAAAAAGGCCGCCTCTTTTGTCACCTCTCCTCATGGTGCTAGATCTAAGCGCTGCGCTTAGATCTGGCGTCAACAGGTGCGTGGTCGCCTGAAAGTTGACCGGAAATGAAGTAGGCCCGTATTTTGAGCTGGACATAGATGGGTAACCAGTAATCGTAGCGAAAATCTGAAAACAGATTCGTAATCAGCGATCCAAAATTAACAAAGTCTTCGCGTACAGATGCTGAAAAAATGCATAATAAACAATTTCTTAAAAAAATGTTTTTATTCGATTCAGACATTGAAGAATGCGTGCGATTTCCACCCCCGCACACTTTCACCCCTCCATGCCGTATCTGTGTTGTGTTTGAAGTCAATACACTTTGGATTGTGGTGCCACGTATTTTATTATAATTATTATTACAAACAAATCTAAAGCATTCTAAAACCCAAGATGGACACAGACCAAACAACAAAGCTTATAGTTGCTGTAGAAAAAAAGATCATTTCTATATGACAAAACGGACCCTGGGTACAGCAACAGAAACTTTCTCAATGCAGAATGGAAAAAAATTGCAGAAGAAATCGGCTCTTCATTCACATCCATCTCCTATAACTGAAACAATGCTTCTACTTAGTTCTAGGCAATAATAACACACACTGGGAATTTTTCTCGTCACGTGATTTTGTCGCTCTGACGTTTGGAGGGAAGGTGCGACCATCACTCTGTTTCTACCAGCTCGCCCTTTTTTCCGCGCAGTTTTATGTCGCCGATTTGTAGGGAAGGCGCGACCTCCACTGTGTTTCCACTGAGGAAAGTGGGCGTTACCTGAGCCGGTGTCCGCGCTGTAAAAAGGTCGAGGGCACAGTTATACTTATACTAGACATCTATGGCCGAGGGCGTTTTTTTTTTTGTTTTTTTTTTTAAATAAGGGTTTAATAGGAAGTGGGCTGTCTTTCTTATTCTAGTCTTTGATCTAGATCTAACTTTTTATTATTGCATTGGTCAACTGAAATAGAATCAAGATTATTAGGTATCTAAATTAGGGGAAAAAATCATAGATTCAGCAAAAAAAATGTAATTATCATTTATTGCATGATCCACGGGCTTTAATCACTGGAAGCCGAAGCAGGTGTTGTTTACTACATGTACACTGCCATCTTGACCAAGATCATGTGAGAACCGATGCGTACCCACTTAAATAAGTCAAACATACACATCGAGATCACATACGTGTGAACACTTTTGAAAATCATAGTGAAAAATACACAGGCGAGCTTGCCTGTTTATTTTTTCACTCTGTGGTATAAAGTGTCGCCTAAACGGAAATAATTCCAAGGACATACACATCGAAACAATCCTTAGTCTGTGCGGTCTTGTAGGATCAGAAAGAATACACTGTACCTCTTGATCAGCTGACATCACACCTGTTATAATTTATATTCATAATACATTTTTTCCTATAGGGGCTTTTTCGTTCCATTTACTTAACATGGTATAAAAATTCAGATGCTCTCGGGCAGGGCCTCTCTGATTATTAATATTATATTATGGCTTACTTCTTTGACCCTTTTGTAAGATAAATTGGGGGGGGGGGGGGTAGTTTTAAAATTAACAATTATTTTAAACACACACAAAAAAAACGAAACAAAAAGATTTTTTTATTGCACATTATAATAATTGTGCGGTAAAAAAAAAAGAAGTTAAAAGTAATCCTTTGTCCAATTAGTATTACGCCCCTCACCTCCACCGGATTAAAAAGACAAAGAGAAGACCAAAAAAAAAAGAGGGGGGAGGGGGGCAGAAACAGAGAAACAGAACAAAAACTAGAAACAAAATGAAAACAAATACAAAAACAACGTGTTCCCTAGAGGGTGTACTATAATATTTAATAAAAGAACAAACTGTTCAAAAGCACAGTGTATTGCGATCGTTTGCACGTTTAAACACGTTTTAAATCAAGGCATTTCTGATGTTGATACGTGAAGTTTACCGGTGGTTAGCGCGATGCTTTATGTTCATTATTCTGCGAACAAGTTTCTGCTTCCATCTCTGCAGTGCCTCGGGAAGGTGTGATAAACTGAGACACGGAGTGAACAGCAGGGATAGACAGGCGCTGGCGTCTACGGACCACACGTGTCATTCTAGAGATTGAACTCTCCATTTGACATCGATACCAATACAGAAAAAATTGTGTTGCTGGAATGGAACTTTCGAGATGTTTTATTACTATGCTACAAAGTCTTTTCAGCTTTTTGTTTAGATTTTGAAAATGGAGTCAAATTAAAGGTCTATACCGGTACTCGAAGGATATCATGTAGCTATAGCAAGCTGATATCCACATTATCTTTATTTTAAGCTGCGTTGGACTAGATATAAAGGATCGTCATTATACAAATATACATTATTACGCGACATGAAAAGTGTAGCAATATACATGTACTGTAGAAAATATCAAATAAAATAAATGTTTTCACACCTCAGTTTATTAATTCATGCAAAAGGATTGAAACTGTTGGATTTTTTTTTTTTGTTACAGCAGTTTTCTTTCTAAAATCAAGACTTCTGGTTGTATTGTTAAAAAAAAAAGCCTAGTCACTAGTCAGTCAGTAGCAATGTTTGATTGAATGATAAGAATGTGCCGTAAGTCAAAGCGTTAACCCAATAGAAAGTAGAGACGATATAATTATTTATTCACTATAGTGTTACTAGTCTTTGTTACCAGTACCACAACCGAAACATCAAGGAGTTATGCCACATACCTCAGAATTCGTTGCTTCTCAAAAGTGAATCGAGGAATAAATATGTAAGTAAATATAATTATTTGATTCAAACTGTACATTTCAAACATATAAGGGTGTATTGATGTTTTATATTGTTGTTGTTTTTTTAATTGTTTTTTTTTTGTTAACTTAATTATAGTTAAAATGTCCTCTCGGAAAGTTGCGATTGCCAAATCGCAACTTGTTTGTAAAATTTCGCGACTTTCATGAACAATACAATAGTTCCCTATGTAATTTTCACATAATTATATGCATCCAAGAAGACACTCAGGCAGCTGTAGAAAGTGTGTAGCTACATGTATATCAAAACGTGTTGTAGTTTAGTATGTTGCACTGACTTAATCTTGCTAGAAAAAAAAAATGAAAACGTCCATGATATTGGTTTTGAAGAAAGGCAATGGTACAGAAAAAGGGGAATGAGGATGACACGATGGGCCAGACCCAAAAGTGACATGCGCACAGAAACTCTCGATTTTCAACACAAATTAATTTAATATTACCTGTCTGCCTCAACCAGTAAAGACTAACGTAACTCTCAGTTGGTTTTCATTGATTTGTGAGAATCTCTATGCCTGTCTATTTGTCTTTGTTTCTGTCTCTGATTGTTTCTATTAACAATACATTCTCAAACCTTTTTGTAGCGTAGACTATTTTTATTTTCCATCTAGTTTGATAAACTGATTTAACCTATGCTCAGTTGATTCATATTTAAACCACTGCAGTTTAGTAATGCAGTGTATGCTTCTTCATAGATAGCTCCTACCCTGCCATCCGACTCAATTCCTCCCCACCTCCAAAAGCAAAAACAACTTTTCGGATTCCTGACTCTTTTTGTTAACTTTTTTTTACACACTCTCTCTCTATCTCTCTCTCTCTATCTTTCTCTCTCTCTCTCTGGCCTCTCTCTGTCTCTCTTTGACCCTCTCTTTCTCTCCTCTCATACCCTCTTCTTTTTATTAACCTACATTTTTTTAAAATCATGTACTTTTTTTGCAACCGTTTAGTGATGAGACTATTTATAATAGTTGTTCTGCTCGAGTTTACCGCAACACAAATGTATTAGCGAAGGAAAATTAACATTCATAATTAATATGAAATTGTTTACTTTGCATTGGCTTTTCATTTCATTGTATTGATTTTTATTATAATCTTAAAGCCTAAATAATGCAGCAACTTTGTGCAAATTTGGCCATTTTTTTTTTTTGCTGCAACGTTTGCCGAGGATAGGTTAATGCGTAAAAGCATGTTGTGGAGTGGGTGTTAAGAATGAGATACAGTTGTGCTTATATATATAGATAAAGATCAATAAGGGGAGGGGGGCTTCCTAATCATGCCACGCCTAAATGGATATTTCTTTTTTCTTTCTTATGTAACTTCTATTTACTTTAGTTAACCAATAAGTAACAGAATACGTTCCACCAAAAATATATAATTATAAAAACTGCTACGTTTCTACAGATGAGCAATTTCTTCTAATTTCATTTTTTACTTTAACATGACTTGTTTTTCTTGAGTTAGTTGACCACAGTATCCAAACAATTTCCAAACAACAACAAACCTTCATAAAGGCTGCTTTCATATTGATTTCAGGGGTCTTTTCTGTCGGCGGTTGACACTTTCACGGATTTTGGCTGTATTGGTTTCGTCCTGCGCATTAATCCTGTTACTCAGCTTCCGGCCCTTGTCAAGCTCAAATAAACGACGTGAAAAACGTCCGCTCAGGTTTCCTCCGGTTCAGACAGTGTACCGGTGGATTGAGGGCTATAACCAGGTACGTGTATACAAAGTTGCATTCACTTTTTACACATAGATTTGCTGCGAACGCAAACACTTTTTCAATCAAGTCAACTGAGCGACTAAGACCAGGCAGAGCCGCCAGCGTAATTACAGTTAAACATTTTTTCTTTTGTTTCACAAAAAAACCTCCTTCGTTAAAAAAAACAATAATAACAACAACAACAACAAGAGTGTATACCTACAATCTCAATCCACACTATAACTGTAACTGCTACCACTTCTAAGTACATGACTGTGTCATCTCAAATAATTCAATCTTAACCACTTTCATCATGTTTTTTTTCTGTGTTTTTTTTTTAATCGTCATGCTGTTACAGATGTATTAACATTGTATTTCTTCAAATCACGAGACGCAATTTTTCAAAATGGTAAAAATAAATAAAAAAAAAAAAAAACAAAGCACCCCGAAAAAATATCACTTAAGTGTCACAACAGATGGTTAGGTGGAAGAAAAAGAACCGATTCATAAGAGTAGGCAAAAATAAAATTTACATAAAAAACAACAACCCATACTTGAAAAGAAATAATTTGGTCTTCACCCACACCATTGAAAGACTCCTCAGCCAAATAAAATAAAAAAACGCATTGTTTGTGCTTGTGTATTGCAAATGTTGCCAGAAATACATAACTAGTTACATTTTCCTATTATAAAAATTGGTTGATGCAAAAGTTGATTTCCGCAAGTTTGGCTTTTCAATGTCTACTTTTCTTCCCTCTACACAGAGTAACCACCAGATTCTGCCTAACAGCAGCGTTTTAAACACCCTGACTTGGCCTGAACTGGCTCATATTTACCACAGGTAAAAACAATTCACTATGCACAAAATAATGTCACCTGAAAAAATGTTCAAATGTCAAGGTTTACTACGCAAAAAAAAAAAAAAAAGAAAATCATAGATATTGCAAATTGTTTTTCTTTTTGGGTTTATGATAATTGTACATGTATACATCATTACATATACCACAAAGGTATTGGTACACTTTCCCTCCTCATTAAATTAAAATTTACCTTTTCCATTTCAAAATTCACTGGTACACATCATTTAAGTGTGAAAACTGATACCGGTAATGTGGGATTCTAACCAAGGATGATACACTTTTTGTATTGCCTCTTCCCCTGTGTACGACAGGTATGTAGAAAACATCCAGGTGGTCTGTCACACCATGGTCCGCCTGGGAAACCTGAAAGATGGCGGCTGGGAAACCTGCTCTGATCCAGCCTACAGGCCTAGAAAACCCTGCATCATTTACTCTTTTGGGTATAAAACACACTGCTTTAAATTCAATCCAAAATCAAAGTAATTTTGATTATTATACATTATTTAAAAAAAAAAAGAGGCAAGATTAATATTGTTTTGTGCGTGTGTGTGCATGTATTTAATGATTGGTTTGATTGCATTTTTTGATGTTACGTTAAAATCGCACATAGCCTATTATCTGATTTTATCTTTAAAAATGTGCTTAAATTTAATAGTGCGATCCTCATTATTCATAACACATATAGGCCACATGTAGAATTGGTAACTTTCAACAACCAATTACACATTCATTGCATTCACAATAAAATAGGCAAAAACGTTTTGAGGCATGAAAGCGTTTATTATCACCACACTAACGTGGTCATGAAATAAGTCTAACCTTTTATGGTTAAAATATTTCTAACCGAATTTTAAAAAGATATTGTAAACCAATTGCTGTAACAGTGTAACTGTAAGTATCATAATTATTATTTTTTTCCTCTTCACTTTCTTTGAGTAAAAAATGAGTTTCAGCATCTACGCTTTAAGTGTCAAGGGCTGCATCACAATAAAATATCAACACAGAGAGTTGTTGGCTTTGCCCTCTCATGCACGTCCAATGGCGGAATTCTAACTCGAGTGCCCATATAGTTTTAAATGCAAAACAAAATTGTTATTTTGGTATTAAAGTAATTCTATGTCAGTGAACAAAATAATTGAAGAAAAAAATCGGTCTTTCAGAATCAACGATGATTTTACATTTGATGACGAGGTCTCCAAGTTCTATGGTTGCCATGTCCATTCTTTTGACCCAAGGTAAGCATACTTTGCTTTACTTAGTAGTAGTAGTAGTAGTAGTAGTAGTAGTAGTAGTAGTAGTAGTCGTAGTAGTGGTAGTAGAATTATTAGAAAAAGTACATGTAGTACTAGTAATAGTACATGTAGTACTAGTAATAGTACATGTAATACTAATAGCAGTAGTAGAAATAGCAGTACCGGTAGTGGCAATAGTACATGTAGTAAAATTAGTTGTTGTAGTAACTAAAGCAAGCCTAGTAGTGAAATCAATGATAGTTAAATCAAAGTCATTAATGTCATTATATGTCTGTAGTTATATTCTTACCAGCGATTGCAGGAATACTCATATCATGTATAAATGTTTTTGAAGTAGTAGCCACATTTAGATTAAGAATCCCAGTAGTGATACTGAATGTAAAATAATATAGCGTATATTATGTGTGCGTGTAAGCTACCCTAATTGTTTTATTTTTACGTAAGAAAAGGAGAAAAAAAAAACAATCAAAACCTATTCAGTTATTATCTTGAAATTAAGTCCTGTGACGTAGTGAAATAATTCAACTAACCAACCCAATGATTGATCCTCAGCACCACAATGCGCGACCACAAGAGGTCCAACCAAATCACCTTTCATGCCATTGGAGTGGCCAACTTTGATGGGACCTGGAGAACGTGGCGAATGCTAACCTTACGCTCCATAGCTGAAGAGCTAGGTCATGAAATGGTAAGACTTAGAAGCCGAGTTTTATGTTAAACACACCTTGCTTAATGTAAAAACAGTATCTATTAGTAATATGTGCTGTTTTCTGAAAATAACTTTCGCAATTGTATAATGTATACCATTCCTTTAATTGCATAGTCGGAGTACTTTAAATGCAACTCCTTTTTTTTGTTTGGAAATCTGAAGACCTGAAATCGACATGTGATTGTGCGAATCATCCATTGAGGCCAAATTTATCCAGTATATCAGATTAAATTTTCCACTTAATTAGTCTTCTTCTTGAGTGCCACAATGCTCATTCGGTAGAGCTCTCAATAAAGACACAAGAGTTTCAGGGTTTGCATCTTGGCAAATACTCTGTCTCTTCAGGTAATATGGTGCGGGTGGGGGTGGGAAGATGCATAAATTTTAATTTTTAAAATATGTGTATTACTGAACTCTTGTTGTCAGAGCGCGGTGAGCATGGTGAAGCTGGACGTGGAGGAGTGGGAGTGGACGGTGCTGCCCGAGGCCCTGACCTCACACGCCCTGGACGAAGTGAGCCAGCTCCTGGTGGAGCTTCACATCACCATCAAACCCCAGCCCAAGCGGGAGCGCTACCTGCATGCGCTGCTCACACTCGCCAGGCTATACAGGTGCAGCTACGTTCCCGCATTTCATCAAAGTGTGGCAGCATGTAAAATTATCAGATGTTTTCTATGGGACCGTACACAAGATAACCCTGCAACTGTAATTAGATGTAAAGAAACCAACTGAACTCATACCTTTTCCCCATTCTTTATTACACTGTATCAACATGGCTATCTAAATTAGCGTGCACATTTCCTGCTTAGCTGCAATTTAACTAATGCAACTTGGTTAAACCTTCAACCTTGAAAAACCACTGTGAATGTTTCTTGAGCACACATTAATCGGGGAAGAGATCTGGATTTACGACAATATTAAAGAAGGCTTTTAAGTTGACAATTGTTCAAACTCATCATATAGGATGATTGGAAAAATTGCATTAATTAACATAAAAAAAATAATTGCTTATGATCTGAAATTCAAAAGGTGATTGACTCACGTTCAGCATTCTGGTGAGAAAATAACACTTAAGTACTGCAGAACAAGCATTACTGAAAAGACTTGACACCACTAGTATGTGATTGCAAGGAAATGATCAAAATGAAGGCAGGATTACAGAAACATGCACATATCATGTTCGGTTCACTTGTTTTATTCCTTATGACCGTATCCAGCTTTTTCTCATTTCTAAATAGAAAGAAAAATAAATATATCAAAATATCACCATTGCTACTGATCCCAGTTCCCACCATTCCTTGAATTGTGTTGGGCCTCTATTTTGCAAGCCATGTTGTCTTGAACAGAACAAAAGAAAAATAATCTAAGGGGGGATTTTAGTGATGGGCTTACCAACAAAAGATAATCTGTACTCAATGCTATTTAATATCAAAATAACAACACATATATAGTATAATTATAAGATATTTTAACACTTTATTTTCTCCATATTGATTAAGTGAAACCTAATTATGTAACCATGTTCTTCGTTTTTTAATTCCAGGTCTGGTTTCCGCATTTTCTACACTAGGAGAAACCTGCATTGCTCTTTCCGGCAGATATTTGATGGCTCTCAGAAGACAGGTTGTCACGAGGTTCACATGGTCAAGGTGCACAGTGGACCGGCAATTAACAACGACATTTAATAAAAGATATAATATAGCCGACATGGTCTTGTATGTCTGCTGCTGCAAAACAAATGCAAATGCACAAGTTACTGATTCACTAATTAATAAAAAGAAACTCAACAAACATCTACCAAAATACCGACTAAAGTCCTCATTCTCATTTAAAGCTTAACCTCGCACACATAAACACACACTCTCACACCTGCTCTCTTACAGTTACGGTTGATCACTCACTAATTGTCTAAGTATCTATTTTTTATTGTTTTTTTCTGAGCATATGAAATTACAAAATCTTTTGATCTTGTTCTGATAAAGTTTTAACCTTTTTTTTCTGAAATTCAGAGGGTTTTTCCTTTCTCTTCACAAGCATAATACATTGTACTTAGTAACAAATTAATGGTATTGCATGTTTTTTTAATAACAAAAACAAAAACAAAACAACAATTGAATGAGACTTTGTGTTTCAATATGAGTAGGAGAAAAGAATATATAAACAAGACAAAACAAAACAAAATTACAGATTAAAATGTTATCTCGCAGACCAGGGTGTTGGGGGTAACATAGCCTTTTAAAAAGCCAATTTAGAAAAGATGGATGTCTCACATACAAACTTTCTTAGAGCAAGAATATTTAACTATTTTTTTGTGAGTGAAAAGAAAACCATTGCTTTGTTGTTTTTTTTCAATTGCTTCATCTTCCCTGTTCTCTACTAGAGACTAAGCTGGCTTGTTTCCTAAAAAAGGATGAGAGCAACTATTCAGAAAAACTGCACCACCAGCAGGCACTAAACAAAATACAAGCCAACAACAAGTGCTATGTTTACTATTTTAAAGCTTGCTGGAAAAGTATGGCTACTGGTTATCTTAAAAAAAAAACAACACATCACAGATGGTATCAAGTTTCGAATAGAGTACATAACTAACAAAACAAATGAAAAATCAACTATTTTAAGTTCAAATCATTTGAAGCACAGGAAATGTACTCTGAACAAACCAGTTGCAGTCTTAAATGCATTGCTTTCTCATCAGGAAATCATCTGGTTCATCTGATTCAGAGCATTAGTCTTGTGGTCTGCTGGGTTTGCTCTAGACTCATAGGCAGTGATTGTAACTTCGTGTCTATGCGCCTGCATGGGAAAAAAGAAGAGTTTGCTGTTTATGTGTATAGAATCGAAACATCAATGTCTCTATATGAGAAAATTTCTATCATGATATCAATAATGTTAGGGAAAATAAAAGTGCTTACAAAATTACAAGATAATGCGATTTTATGCAAATGCTTTAAGACAAGTTTGGCAATATTGTCTCGCTTTTCAATGTACTTTCTTTCTTTTTTCCCCTTTAGTTGTGTTATGCTTTTGTTTCTACAGTATATAAATCT
This sequence comes from Elysia chlorotica, assembly GCA_003991915.1. Classification (NCBI taxonomy): domain Eukaryota; kingdom Metazoa; phylum Mollusca; class Gastropoda; family Plakobranchidae; genus Elysia; species Elysia chlorotica. The sequence continues at coordinate 14,192 of RQTK01001292.1, forward strand.
AAACCTACATTGTTATCTAGTACAGTCAATTACCTATAGCCTAAAGGTCACCTTGAAAGGCAAGAGTACAAACATTGTCTTTCCGATTTAGATGGTCAAACTCACAAACTGCGTAGCAAGATTTTATTATACATGAAGCCTAAAATAATTTACCCTCACAAACAATGAAATAGAAATTGTATATAATTATGTGGCAAAAGGTTGTATAGCAATTAATCTTTCCGACTACCCTTAATTACCAGTATTTCAAAAGAAACTATGGCAATCCATTAACATCTTCTTAACAGTAGTCCTAATTATGCAACTGTATTGAAACTTTTTGAAAATTCGAAATATGATTAAATTTGAACTATTGGACTTGGAGTGCTGTTGATTTTATATAAAAATATTAAAATATACATTTACGCAGAATGAATGAAATCAAGATGAAAGAAAGATCAGTTAATTTCATTATGATGCGCATACCTCTGAGAACTCTCCTTTCAAACCAATGTAGTAAATCTCTGTTTTCTCTGAATTTCCATGGTTACTTGGAAAATGAATAGAAAGATGGCTTACATCATTGAACCGAGCTACACTGAAAGAAAAATGAAAAAAAAAGCATCAAAGGATATTTATAGATTTGTTCAAACAACAGAAATTACAGACAAGAGATTTGAATTTCCAAGTCAAGTCATTATCATATTCATTGTAAAAAAAAACTAGCTGTAAGTATACTGCTCCCTTCTGAGATATACTATAGTCCAAAGCTTTTCATTTCATTACTCTATATCTTCAATTCTTTTACAAAATTATATTTGCATCTTAAACAACAGCTAGGTTTGGCATTTTTTTTCCAATTTTCTCATTGACTTTACACTACCGGTAGTTCTAGAAGGATTTGGTCATCTCATTTATATACTGTCATATCGTACTTGTAAAATACTAAAAATCTCCATATTTTAGACCTCGGGGAGCAAATTATGTAACTAAGGTAACAATATATCTATCATCACATCTTTTTAGGATCATTATCTGGCTCACTGAAGCTAGATTTCTACGAAAGTTGCATACATAAACAAAGAGAGGTACAAATTAAACAGCAGGAACCAACGATAAAATGTAGTGAGATGAAAATAAGATACTGATACCGAAATACTTACTCTCGATCTCAGGCTCTATGTTGTTGGTCTCATCTAAAGATCTGGGTTATTTCTTATTACTCTAACAATCCTAGTGCTATTCTTAATGATATGTTAGTATTATTCTTTCCATATCTTGATAGGGTATAGACTAGAAACCTATAATAAAGTTCAAGTTCCAGCAGTCAAACTTCAATATGAAGAAAGGAAAACACTCAATGTTAAATTCTAAAAAAATGTAAAATAATCGCTAAATTTCAACTTAAAATGCTAGTTCTCATTATATGCTTACTAGCAACTGCCTGGATTATAATCATTAAGAACAAATTTGTAAGAGAAGACGCTGATGGTATATTATTAAGTCTATTCCTATCCTCTATGTCTTACATTGGCTTATACTCAATAAATCCCTCCTGATCCACATGGACGTCTATCTCTTGGTCAGGCGCTGCTCCAGCATCTTCAAAAGACATGTTGGGACGATTCTTGAAAAGTCGCATCTTGTTGGGGTGCGTCTCCATTTCTCCACCAATAATTAGCAGACCTTTTAACTTCACAGTACCTGAGAACCTATACGTTATAAAAAAATGATAATTATATGATTACACAATGATTGAAATATAAAAAAAATATATTATGTAAAGAAGCTTGTTTCATAAAAAAAAAATTAACTTCAAAAGAACGAAACTCTTAAATCAAAGCACTAGTATTTCTGGTTAACATTAAATTAAAGTTCTGTTTGCCCTAAAAAGGTTAAAAATTAAAGAATTGAAATTCGCAAAGATTACAGACACAATGAAGAAACCTTTTGGAGGTTCAAACATGAACCCATAAAGCTTGATGCGTGGAATAACCGCCTCACTGTGAGAGAACTACAGGTTCCCCTCGTATCTATGTATTCAGCTTAGGACCTGCGAACTGGGCACCTCAGTGTGCACAGTAACTAACATTTCTCCTTTATTCATCCTTTCTCCAGCACGCTAGAAACTTGTGAATAGGTGTGTAGGCTCTTAAAATATCAAACAATGAAATAAATGAATAGTTTGGCAGTGTTTAGTCTCCGTGTATAAAGACGGTTGGACCATTGAAGTAGGGGAAGATGGTGATGAAAGCCATGCTTTGACTGATACACATAATAGTGGCAAACCCTGCCCTACCAAGACACAAAGACAAGCACACACACACACTGATGTGAAACAGGCGCTGACCACATTGCATATTGAACTTTATTCTGTTGAATTTTGTTTGTGTGACTGTGGGATTGTAATTGCGATTGGCTCACTTTTACACTGTGCCCAGTTTATTTGGATAGTAGGCAGACAAGTATTGTAACTGCCAGTGCCCCAATTGATAAATATCAAGAGGAAGTTATGATAATGTTTGATCATTTCCGCCTCTTGATAGATCCATCTGTAGTGACCTGTGCTCGCAAGCAGACGGTGCGATACTCAGCAGGTGTCCGAACATGCGGTGTGATTATTTTCTAAATCGATGTGTAATTAAATATTATTACTGTAGGGGTTTAAAGATAGCTCAGTAGTCAGTGCTCTGGACTGAGGAGCAGAAGAACCAAGGTTCAAATCGTTGGTATCATCGTTATATTTCCACTACCTACCCCCCCTTTTCCGCCCTATGAGACATAAAATTAATTTGAAGATTGCATTTTCCGCATATTATAAGGCGCCATATTCTCTACCATTAGTGTTCTGGATAGAAGAGTAGGAGGTCAAAATTTGATCCTAAGCTGATATTCCCATTCCTGTATTGTAGGACATTCAGTTGAGGTTAAAATGTCTCTAAGCGCAAAGCACCTTTAGTCAAGAGCAGGTTGGGATTTAGGCAACTCAAGGCCCTGTGCTACTGGTCGGCTCAACAAGGCCTGCCTCCACTCCCCCCCCTCCCCAAAGGAAATCACACTATCCTCCTGAATATTTCTCTCTTATTGTTGTTATTGCTGCTGCTACTGTTGCTGACAATCGCACATATGAATAATGAACAACTCTCAGCCTTACCAATCACGCTACAAAAGCTTTTTAGTTTTTTTAGTTTTTTTTCTTTAAAAAAAATTTACTGCGAAGGCTTTAACAATGTCATACAAATCCAGATTCGTGAGCTCGTCTGCCTCAATGCTCAAGATGTTGAGACCCCTCGTCCCCTGACCATTGTGGTTCTTGCTTCATTTTAAAAATAAATCTCTTTTGAGTCTTGAAAATTATCGTTCACCAATGCAGCCTGTCACCATCGGAGGGTAATCTAGACGTTGCGGAAAGCTGCTTGAATGTTGTTATTATGGGCACGTTATACTTTTCTTGGAAGCAGTATTTTTTCGTTTCAGGGTGTATTTCTTTCAGGTATCTCTAAAAGTGTAGAAGCTTATCTCCAGGGGTCCACATCATTCGGGTATTATGCAGTCATTTTTTAAAACATTGTCTTGAATGTATCCAGTTCTTGCAAAAATGAAAATTGCTCTAACAGTACTTGTACACCATCGGAGGGTAATCTAGACGTTGCGGAAAGCTGCTTGAATGTTGTTATTATGGGCACGTTATACTTTTCTTGGAAGCAGTATTTTTTCGTTTCAGGGTGTATTTCTTTCAGGTATCTCTAAAAGTGTAGAAGCTTATCTCCAGGGGTCCACATCATTCGGGTATTATGCAGTCATTTTTTTAAACATTGTCTTGAATGTATCCAGTTCTTGCAAAAATGAACAATGCTCTAACACTTCGTTGTATACAGTCGTTCTTTTCATGAGATTGGTTGAAAGAGCATAATTGGTTGTGCAGAACGCTTTTACTTTGAGCATTTCCCTTGCTGGCATGTTGTCTAGTGAGTCAAGATAAGAGCCATCACCTGGATGGGTTTTTCTCTTTCTTCTAGCCGCTTTGTACTCAACAACTGGCAATATTTGCTGTGCACTTTGCTAGATTTCATCAAAATTGTCACAAATTGTTGAGACAAAGTGTCTATTTTTTTTATTTGCACACACATTTTTTTCAAATGTTGAGGCAGAATTTGTAGCTATAGAAACTGTACTCCACTATCTATCAAACCTGATTTTGACCAAGTCTGGAAAATTAACTGAAGTTGGGTGTTTTCTCTGATGCTAAATCTGTCTTGCAAGCTGTTGAAAGCTTTCAACAGCTTGCAAACAGAAAACTCATAAAAATCCTTGTAAAAAAATATTACAAATTCCTTACTGTCCATGCTGTGAAATGGATACCAGGACATATAAACATTCCAGGGAATGAAAGAGCAGACAAACTATCTAAACAAGGAACAACATACCCCCAAAACCTTCAACCAACATCCATGACTACAGCAAAAAAGATTATTATGAGAAACAACAAGAAAGAGAAATGGCTAAATGAGTGGGCACTGGGAACAACTGGAAGATCGGTCTTTAAACACATGCCAAAACTCAATCCAAAAGACAGCATTAATTTTCTGAAATGTAAAAAACAGGTGACAATACATGTATATATCCGCTTTGAAATTTCTGCTCTCTCTGCCCCCAAATTTATGATTATGAAACAGCCAAACAATTCAATTGTCCTAAACTACAATACCTCTGCACAAAACTTCTTCCACCTAACCCTGCTTTTGAAAACACACTATATTGTGGAAAAGACCAACTGGAAATGACAAACTAGAAATAAAAAAAACATTGGCTATATCGGCTCAACACTAAGAGCATTAGTAAACCAGGTCAACAGTACTGCCACATCCCATTTTTTCACACCCAGTCACCTGTGCCAGTCCCAGACTGGACATCTGACCGTTTGGGCGACCTTCAAAGCACAGCGGGAGTTTATTCTAACATTCTAACAGAAATCGTGTTATTATCGATATAAGTATAATTTTTGTATTACTTACGGGATGTTGAACAGCAATTCCTCATCTACATCACTAGACACAAACTGTAAAATGAAAGTACAAAGAAAATACAATGAAACTAACCTTTCAACTTTTTTACAGAAAAAAAAAAATCCTCCAAAAAGAAATGCTACTTTACTTTACTTTTCCGATCGAGCTGCCACTTAAGCCTGCGCCGTTCGACATGACATGATGAAGAATTTATGTCCTTTCTAGTTGGTCTTTTCAAACAAATGCTGCAAATCCTAATTGTTAAAGGTCACAAGGTATTTATGTATATATTTATAACTATCCAAAATCATCCATTTTTAAATTGCCTTGTTCCAATGTGTGATGCCACAAACAGCAATGCCACCACAACAGAATGAAAATAAGAATACAGAATACAGAAATCTTTATTCATCCCTCAAGGAGAAATTAATAATACACCCTCTTCATACAACAGACTGGGTGTGTAAGAATGGATGTATAAAATATTTGTAACAACTTTTCATGGACATTAAAAGATCTAAGTATTCTCAGGCAGTACAAGCAGGTCTAAGTTTTTTAAATAATATTATCTGTGTTTTGATTCCCATTAAGTTTACTATCAAGAACTGGACAAAGGTATTTAAGTGAGTCTACATGTTCTACTGTCTTATCATTTATAACTATACTAAGTATTCACCTATTCCTAAAAAATCATTTTTACTGTCACCAGTAATGAGACCAGTCAGAATAGTGTTGTTGGCATATTTATCAGTGATGCAGTTGGTGTGTGTTGATCTACAGTCTGACATGTAAGTAGAGAAAAGAAAAGGTAAAAGCACTGTGCATCACTGTGAAATAGTGAAAGGGCCCTTAGAAGTCTTACTAGCTGTGGTCAAAAGGTCAAGTTGTCGAGTGCCTAAAGAATAGCAGATGTGAAAATGTTGTAGGAAATTAGTTTGTCACAATGTAAATGAGGTTTTATTGTGTTGAAAGCACTGGAAAATTTGTAGAGCAGAAACAAACGAAAGAACATGTCTTTTTCCAAATGAGAGTAAATGTTATTCAATTGTATCATCTATGCCTCTTAAATCTGTAAGCAAACTGAAAAGGATCCATATTAACAAGGGGATCTAAATGAAACAAAACACACCTTTCGAAAACTTTCATAACACACGATATCAATGCTACAGGAAGTAGATCATTCACACATTCAATATTAATTTGCTTTTTTTAGGAACCGGAACCATGTTATTGCTGAAGATGTATACGCTTCAGGGAAGGGCAGCTCTATAAGGGAATCAACAGTAGTGTTCATACATGTAGAGGACATCTTTTTCTTATCACTGTCTATAAGCTTTCAAGCTTCTCCACTGTGTCTCCCTCATTAGACTTACTTTTGTTCTGTCCAGTCTGTCTTCATATGCTCTGAAGACTGTTCTCCCAGATCCGTCTTCCTCTTCATTTAGGCATGTGAGACTGTCCATGTCGATCCTGAGATACAAATTAAACTCCTGCCCCTTTATGTTTTCAGCATCACTTGCATCAGACGGTCCGTGACTGTGTCCATGCCCACCACCGTCCGCTCCTCCGCCCCCGTGACTATGCCCATGTCCACATCCATGGCTGTGACAATGATCAGCCATGCTGCAAAATAATAAGTTAAAAAAAAAATTAAAAATAAAACATCTATCTGTCTTACGTTGGTACACTTCACTATACATGTTAGATCGGATCAAGTCAAAAAGTGCCATTTCCGAACGAATTAAATATTCAAGCTTTATCAATTGGAATTGAGTATATCGATAGCTTATATCCTGAAGAGACAACTATATCTATTAAATTTGGTCATGAAATTATAATTTTTTAAAAATTGGGAACAATTATTTTCTAATATAGACCTAAGAACTGAGATACGTTAGTAAAGTTCTACATAGGCAATTCTTTAAACATTTGCCAAGGCGTGTGTAAGCACTACTATAAATCAAAATTGGTCCGTGGTTAGATAAGATGTTGGAGAATGTTTTAGAACCAAAAACAAATTAAAAACTACAAGTTTTCATATTATTTTTGTGAAACTAAAATGGTCAGTCTGATGTGACTGCAGGTGTCACGCATCAAGTACACATGCTTTGTCATTTTATATCTTGGTCATCTTGAGGGCTCGCTAATAGAGAAAGTTAAAACAGTTATTGGAGTTTAGTTGTCACAAAATCACTTTGTGCAAAATCACATAGCATAAAGCATTATAAAGCTTTAAACGATATACTCTTTCAGGTCAACATAAAAACGGTGTTTACAAGAAAATAAGACACTATACTATGTTCCTAACCATTAACAATCTAATGAAGTCCTAATCTTTATATGCTAGAAAGCAGTAAAAATTAATTTATGCATATCTAAAATTTAGACCTTCTTCTGGCACCTTTTAACCTTTGCTCAAATACACAGTTCTATAATAATGATGTACATGGACACCGTCTATACATACTTGTAAGTCATAGTAATTTCTAATGAAAGCAAAGCACACAGTACATTTACACCTACAATCTGCATTAGTATTTTACAACTAAATTGGTAGCTTAAAATTAAATTGAAGCCACGCAATGGAAATTCTGGTAGAAAATCCATAACATTTTAGAAAAAATAACAAATTAGAAAGAGCAATAACAGGTAAAATGACATGGGAATTTATAAATAACTTAAAAAACAATGACACAAAACATATTGATGATAAACACTGGTAAAGTGTGGGCCCTGATATCTCTCTCGAGATGTTATGATTTCTTTTTGTTTAACGTCCAATGTCATCACTTTATAGGCAGATGGGTTCCAAGAGTTCTAAGTTTACAAGCTGTCACACAGAGACAATGCTGGGATACAATGACTCTATCTCAGCCGGTCACATTATCATACTGACACCAACACAACCAGAGCTGGGCTGTAACCACATACCGTCTGCTTTGGTAGCCGATTTTCTACGCCAGGCTACCACGCTCCTCCAAAGAGAGAGAAAGACAGAGATAGAAAGATAAATATAGATAGAGAGAGAGAGCAGGAAGATAAAGAAGAAGAAGAAGAAGAAAAAGAAGAAGAAGAAGAAGAAGAAGAAGAAGAAGAAGAAGAAGAAGAAGAAGAAGAAGAAGAAGAAGAAGAAGAAGAAGTTACAGTGAGCAAAATTTCTCTCTATATCAAACGAGATCTAGATCTAGACCTAGATTTGCTTCTTTGATCATTGAAACCTGTTTAAAAAAAACATCACAAAAACAACTAACGAAGCTTACCTCTTGTTCTGTTACTTGGAATTATAGCCCACTATTTTATTATCTACAATAGACCTAGATTCTAGATCTAGTAAGATTGCGAGAAGCCAATAATGAAAGAAAAAGTAGGTTCTTTTTTCGACCTTTTTGATGTACACAGATAAAAGATGATGTGCGCTGTGACATTTCCCTTCATTAAGCTTAGAGCTTTTTACTTTTTCTTTCGGTTTTACCGTATGCTTAAACGAACTCTCGATTGCAACTGAATGGGGAAATAGAAATAGATCTAATATTGAATGTACGCTTAGTAACGATATATTCACCGAAACAAGTTTACATTGGTAGTTGTTGCTTATGTCTTTGGACCTGTCCACACTAATATAGCCTTGCTGCTGATGTTTAACATTAAGAAACTATTTTACCTACATTGTATGAACGCACATTTTGTTATTTTCTTTTTATAGATTGAAATATGTCTGACATGATTCCCAAAGAAAGACCTGTACAAGAGTTTGATTCAGATGGCAGAATCGTTATTGATGGAAGTCTTTTAGAAGGGGTAGGATGATGATACATGAGAAAAAAATGCAATGCTTTAAACCAATGCTGATGAATATTTTTTGGTAAAAGAAGAAAAAGAAGAAGAAGAAGAAGAAGAAGAAGAAGAAGTAGTTACCGTGAGCAAAATTTCTCTCTATAGATATCAAACGAGATCTAGACCTAGATTTGCTTCTTTGATTATTGAAACCTGTTAAAAACATCACAAAAAACAACTAACGAAGCTTACCTCTTGTTCTGTTCGAATTATAGCCCACAATTTTATTATCTAGAATAGACCTAGATTCTTGTAAGATTGCGAAAAGCCGAGAATGAAAGAAAAAGTAGGTTCTTTTTTAGACCTTTTTGAGAGATAAAAGATGATGTGCGCTGTGTCATTTCCTTTCATAAGAGGCTTTCACTTTTACTTTCGGTTTTACCGAATGCATAAACGAACACTCGATTGCAACTGAATGGGGAAATAGAAATAGATTCTAGATCTAATATTGAATGTACGCTTAGTAACGATATATTCACCGAAACAAGTTTATATTGGTGGTTGTTGCTTATGTCTTTAATATAGTCTTGCTGCTGATGTTTGACATTAAGATACTATTTTACTTACATTGTATGAACGCACATTTTCTTATTTTTCTTTTTATAGATTGAAATATGTCTGACATGATTCCCAAAGAAAGACCTGTACAAGAGTTTGATTCAGATGGCAGAATCGTTATTGATGGAAGTCTTTTAGAAGGGGTAGGATGATGATAGTGATACATTAAAAAAAAATGCAATGCTTTAAACCAATGCTGATGAATATTTTTTGTAATGGATATTGAAGTGTTTACTACTGTATGAATTATGAGTATACGAAAGCATCATAAGATAAGCTATAGATCTTAAATAACAAACTTGAGCGCAGATTTTTTTTAGTTGTTATTAATAAGCCTAGATATATTTAATACATGTACTTTCCATGACTCGTATGAAGAGGTTTTTATTATGCTGAATGCAACCCGTGCATGTTTTGTTGTCTCTTCTTGAAGGCATGAACTTCGAATTCTTTATTTCGAGAAAGGAAAGCTCACCTAAGTATTTTAAGAACAGTCCTGTATGGTGACAGGTAGCAATTTGGGTACCCGAGCCTTATTCGGTCACATTATACGGACACAGACCCAACCAGAAAGGAAAAAAAATACGGACCTCTGGTATCGGAAGCCGATGCTATACCGTTGGGCTACCGCACTCCTGAATCCTGAATTTCATCATCATTTTTTAAATTTATATTATATCTAAGCATTTAGCAATTCTATTCATCGGCCTTTAAACATAAAAATGTTTTCAGAATTTGAAACTTTTACAAAGCAAAAATTAAGTTACTAGCAATGAATAATTAAAAAAAACAAAACAAAAAAAGAAACCTAAAACAACGCTTTAGGCATTTTCCATTTTCTAGTATATATACTATGTTGTGCTAAATTTTAAAATAGAATCCAACCAACTTGACATCAATATTATTTGTATTATTAGGGTGGACAGATCCTTCGAAATGCCGCTGCCCTTTCATGCATTCTGGGCATTCCAATTCGTGTTGTCAAGATTCGAGCAGGGAGGAGCAAGCCAGGTTTAAGGTCTGCATGAATTTAAGATGATAAGCTTTCAATTTAAGATTTTATATTGAGATAAATGAAAATAGCTTTTGATTACTTATGATTCTATTAAAAGATTTTTTTTTTTTGGTGTATGTCTGTCACGGGAGACAATGGAGTATTTGTGCCTAGTAGGTGAGATCAGATTGGCTGAATGTCAGCGCCTCCTGTAGCTTTACAGGCCGATTTCGGAGTGGCAGGTCCTGTTACAGTTTTGACAGGGGAATCCGGTGCTGCCCTCTGGTGCTGTCATCTGGCGTCTATGTAGTTTTTTTGCTTCCCACTGGTCCTCTCTTGTTTTTATGCACAGCTGCATGATACTCTTCACTGTGAGCTGCCAGCCGTCTCGATCAACAGCCGTAGATTCAAGGTCGGTGGGACGTATGTTTCCAAACTTCAGGTCTCTCTTGCATACATCTTTGAACCTGAAAACGGTCTGCTGGTTTTTCTTGTGCCAGTAGTGAGCTCATCATACAAAACATCTTTTGGAAATTGACCATCGTGCATGTGTACCAAGTGACAGTCAGTATAAAAGCATAGAAGTGGAGGTAAAGTGGTTGTCTCTGTTTTTCCTGCAGCTATAGTAGCTAAAACATCATGTTGACTCTTGACCTTCCCGTTCTGAAACAGCACTGCGCCTCTGGATAGATGCGTTCTGCGAGTGACTGGATGCATAAAGTATGTCGACGATGCTTAGCAGAGAGGCACCGCGGTATTCTTCTGATTGATAATATTGCTCCTCCTCCCTACCACTAATGATAGTAACATCCTTTAAAAAAAATTTTTTATTGTAAAAAATGCATGGTTTGGATACATACACACTCAGAGGTTCTCTTAAATACAGTGTTGTTCAGATTCTACTGCCTTTGCAGCAGTACCATGTTTAAGATTTCTTGTAAATGTTAATGCAAAATGACTGGATTGTCATGTTTTTGCAGCCATTAAAGTTTCAATTGAACACAGTTTTCTTCAAAAATAAATATGCATTAACATTTTTTTCAGGCTATGGGGTACCCGACTGGGACAAAGCAGAGGAATTGAGAATCTACTCCTGGTTCTTTGTGTGGATACAAGGATGCCTTATAATGTAAATGGTCATCTGTCTTACGGATAGCTCCAAAGAGTGGAGCCATTAATTAATAGTGCACACTATATGCTAGAGTGAATATCATCTGGTGTCCAAATCTTTATATAGAAAATCAAATATTGTCGTAAATGAAGAATGCATTTTGTTTTTATTCACTCTTTTTTACTTTCTTGTATAGGCCCCAACATATGACTGGCCTGAATCTTGTAGCCAGGTTGTGTGGGGGAAACTTACAGCATTGCCAAGTTGGATCATGTGAGATAACTTTGGATCCTGGTCCTATTCAAGCTGGTCAATTTGTGGCTGATACAGGCACAGCAGGGTCAGTGCTCACAATTGATTTCAACTTCTCATTGAATAAAGTTTAATGCATTTCTTTTTTATATCAGTAACAATATTTCGAATGAAAGAATTTTGAGTTACATTTTTAACATACAAATAAACACTGTATATTTTTAAAACAATTTGAAATTTTTGCAAGAAAAAAAATAAATACAAACAGTTGGAATTGTAACTGATAATATTTCAAACATGCTGCATTATTTTTAACTTTTACAACAGAAGTATATGTTTGCTGATGCAAGTTGCAGTCCCTTGCATTGTTTTTGCCTGCTCTGACTGTTCACTCACTCTGAAAGGTGGCACAAATTGTGATATGGCTCCACAAATAGACTACACCACAATGGTACTCACAAAAGACTTACACTTTTGACTTTTAAGGTCATCAGTATGCTAGCTTTTTTTCTTGCTCTTTATTTCTTCTAATCATACTCCCCAAATTTTCTCTACCACTCATGCTGTGAAATAAAGTAGCTATTAAAATTGGTATATGTTGATTATAAAACTTTCACCACATAATTTCACCTAAGACTGTATGAAAACATTTCTTTGCTTTCTGCGATACATATATAATAATTACCTCCACCTTCTTGTGGGTCTGTGTGAACATGACACTCGTATAATTTTATCTAATTTAAAATTCCTTGCCCGTGTAGTAACAGGGCCCTCATTCAGAGGGGTGTAAAGAATGGCTACCACCGTCTACCTGTCACACGTGACATAGTAAAAGGCTGCTAAAGACAGGTCCTTTCTATTTGTCTTACTATGTCTTCTAAGGCACGAGTTTCTTAGGCTAGACGATAAAACCAGGTGGAACTCGATCGAGTCTGACTTGGACATTCTCATCTTACCCACCCTTCCCACTGAGAGGGGTTGAGCCTCCACAGCGTCATACCTGCAACTGTCAATTTTCCATACATCACATTCTGGTTGACTGTCCACTTTTTCACGGGGAAAGAAATCTTTATGTCGCTCCCAAAACATTAGAGATCATATTTACTTATGTTAGTCCTCAGCAACTACCAAGGTATCTGAAAGACATTGGCATGTGTAATTAATTTGAACTGTGATAATCCTACACATTAATCTTTTAAACCACAGTATATACCCTTTACTTTGTACCTTTTTATGCACAATTTTTATGCTTTTACCACTCAGAGAGATAAAGGAGTCACTGCTGCTACTAGTATTATGTATCATCTGTCTTAGGACATCATGGACACAGTATAGCTGTTATCGTGCTGACGTGCTGTAAAAAAAAACTCACTCACTCACTCATTTAAGTAATATTTAGTTTCAAATATTTTGTTACATGTTTTTTTTGCAATTCACTTTAAATCAAACTTCTTTTATTCAACAGATATTCAAACCAATAGCAGAAAAATTTGGAATGCATTTTGACATTAATATCAAGCGGAGGTAAATATCTAAATCATTTGCTTATAGTACTCAGATTTGAGGAGTGCTTTTATTATCAATATTCTTAATTTCCTGTATCCTTCCCAGAATATCCCTAAATAGGCAATCATGGAATCTTTCCAAAGCAATAAATAGAAGAAAAAAAGTGCACTTACATCAAAACTATTTCATTTTGTTCATATGCAGCCCATTTTTACCATGTCTAGGAAAAAACCCAGTCTAGATGAGAATGCTATATCTGCAGGACACCTATACTCTTGAATTTTGTTTTGGAGCTTTATGTTCCCCTTTAAAAGTATATTTCAAGGGAAATACTGGTTATAGCTTGCACATTTTTTTAGATACCTTATTTTATTCAATTATTGCCATGACATGAAAGTAAATAAAAATCAATACAGTGTAATCCCCTTATATCGACATGCTTCGGGAAGAGGATTTAATGTCGATATATAGAATGTCGATAAATACAAATACAAAGCCAAAGAGGAAAAACAAGGGAGGCAATCATTAATAGTAAAGCACTGGTTTTTATTTTACACGGTTGCATGATTGGTCCAGATACAGGGGCATTGATGCTTCGAGCTTGCTTGAAGTTGAACCACGTAAACAAGGCTCTATCAACATCGACATTGGTACATTGCCACTGTCTCTTGCGTTCAGGTTGCAGGTCGCTTGACGTCAGGCTTTCGATCTTCTCTCTGTTTTTCACTATAGTAGACAGAGTGATATGTGGAATCCCGTACTTGGCTGCTATTTCTTTTTTAGGTAGCAGTTTTCTGTCAACGTCAGCGAGGAGTTTGAGTTTCATCTCAATGCTTAGGTTTTTCCTTTTCAAGGCCATAGTGGATGATAAGAAGAGGCTTAGAGTCTAATGGCATCGGAGTGAACTGGAACAGAGCAGTAATGATACTGATACACGTCTGCCTTCAGCGATGTGCGACGAGAGAAAGAAAGTGTACACAGTAGTCTATCTGAGTACCTCTGTCAGAAAGTGATGATGTGATGAAGGCCTGCACACATGCTCGCGGGAAAAAAAGAGAGGAGAGGTGGGAATCATGCATTCAGCACTAAGCCTAGCAATGCAGTGGCAAAACACTACACTCTACACACCAGCGCAAACTTTGCCGCACGTGTACATTCGTCGTCGTAGGGTACGCCTCGTGGGGGGTAGTGTCGGTAGGCCCTACCGGTACTGCGTGGACGCGAGACGCGCGTCGTCTTTGTGCAGAGATAAACAATAGACAATTGACTTTTGGGCCAAGCATGAAGCCCCTCCCCCCTTTTCGTTGGTGGGCTTCACCAGGAAGCATGTCGATATAGCGGAGTGGACTAAAAAAAGGGTCGATGTAAGAGAAATTATTCAGTGAAGATATTGAAGAAAAAATTCCGGAATAGGAAAATATGTCGATATATCAAAATGTCGATAAATCGGCTGTCGATATAAGTGGATTACACTGTAACTTATAAGAAAGAATAATCTTTTACATATTTTGCAATAGCATTTTACAAATAATCAACTATTCTACATGTATTTATGATATAATGCTGCCAAATTAGTTGATGACTCTTTAAAAAAAAAAAAGATATAGAGCAGCTGGAAAATATGTGACACATAGCAAAACATTGGATGGGTTTACAAGACAACAAAAAGCAAGAAACAGGATTGAGTAGATAGATTAGACAATGATTATAGCATTTTCTTAAGTTAAATATATACATTATCTTTAGCAGTACTGTCTCTGATGTAATTTTAAATCTTGAATATTTGCATAATTTCACTTATATAACTGAAATTAGTCAATTACAGCAAAAATGATCCAAGTGTTGGCTCACCTTACTGCTGTAGTTGACAATATGTGACCCAATACAGCCCCACTAGGCACTCCTAGGTCACAGTAGCACAAACTCAATGACAAAAGCGTGTAATTCCTTTCAAGGCCTTTACACAAATGTTTGCAACCTTCATCACCGAATCTGTTTTAAAAAAAAAGAACGACTCCTAGCGGCAGAAATTCAAAACTTAAAACTTTCTGAAAAGTAATTATACAAGAAGTTCACCCAAAAATATGATTGTGTTATTTGATCTTAATTGTGTGCTGATACAACATTTCTATTTCAACAAAGCAATAATAATAATGGAGAAAAATTTACACTTATATAATAATGTTCTTTTTTTTTCACTTAGCAGGAGTGTTAAATAGTTGAAGAAAATTTTCATAAACTGTTGCAATAAAAATATTATCAATTTATTTCTTAGGCTAGACGATAAAACCAGGTGGAACTCGATCGAGTCTGACTTGGACATTCTCATCTTACCCACCCTTCCCACTGAGAGGGGTTGAGCCTCCACAGCGTCATACCTGCAACTGTCAATTTTCCATACATCACATTCTGGTTGACTGTCCACTTTTTCACGGGGAAAGAAATCTTTATGTCGCTCCCAAAACATTAGAGATCATATTTACTTATGTTAGTCCTCAGCAACTACCAAGGTATCTGAAAGACATTGGCATGTGTAATTAATTTGAACTGTGATAATCCTACACATTAATCTTTTAAACCACAGTATATACCCTTTACTTTGTACCTTTTTATGCACAATTTTTATGCTTTTACCACTCAGAGAGATAAAGGAGTCACTGCTGCTACTAGTATTATGTATCATCTGTCTTAGGACATCATGGACACAGTATAGCTGTTATCGTGCTGACGTGCTGTAAAAAAAAACTCACTCACTCACTCATTTAAGTAATATTTAGTTTCAAATATTTTGTTACATGTTTTTTTTGCAATTCACTTTAAATCAAACTTCTTTTATTCAACAGATATTCAAACCAATAGCAGAAAAATTTGGAATGCATTTTGACATTAATATCAAGCGGAGGTAAATATCTAAATCATTTGCTTATAGTACTCAGATTTGAGGAGTGCTTTTATTATCAATATTCTTAATTTCCTGTATCCTTCCCAGAATATCCCTAAATAGGCAATCATGGAATCTTTCCAAAGCAATAAATAGAAGAAAAAAAGTGCACTTACATCAAAACTATTTCATTTTGTTCATATGCAGCCCATTTTTACCATGTCTAGGAAAAAACCCAGTCTAGATGAGAATGCTATATCTGCAGGACACCTATACTCTTGAATTTTGTTTTGGAGCTTTATGTTCCCCTTTAAAAGTATATTTCAAGGGAAATACTGGTTATAGCTTGCACATTTTTTTAGATACCTTATTTTATTCAATTATTGCCATGACATGAAAGTAAATAAAATTCAAGTTAGACAAAGATCATTTGAAACAGATACATTCTAACGAATCAATTGATTACAATTTAGTTTTTTTAGACAGAATGTCAACACAATAACTTGGCTCAGTTGTATCAAGAATACATTTAAAATCTTAAAAAATCAGATAGAATTACAATTGGTGCAACAATGCATAATGATACAGATTATGATAGGTACTGAGAGAGAACAGAAACTATGCTCGTGAGTGGGTAAATTTTCTTATGGTTTAGATGAGTGGTATACAATACATCAAGGTGATACTAATGTGTCAGAATTAAGATAATTATATTTTAGACACCTTAACATTAAAATTTGTGTTGTTTCTTTGCTTAAGAAACATTAACATTTTTTATTATTATGTGCATTCAAGGACAAAAACATGAAAAAGAACGAAATGTGCTTTCTATGTCCTAAAAATGTTATTCTTATTTTATTAAAAATCAAATTGTCTTTCACTCAATAAAAACAACACACTTGTTTGCCATATTGCATTTAACGGTATAAATAGTTAGGCACATGGATTTTCCTTATCATATCTGTAATCAAAAGTGTTTAAAATCATTATATGCTTAATACATAAGTATGCAAAATGTTTTTCCTTTGAAATAGTACCAATGAGAGCAATTTGTGCGTAATTAAAAAACATTTTTTTTTCAACTTTAAATCTCAGACATTGCACTCATACAGTAATCTTTTTTTTTTTTTTTATCTTGGGTTGCTTGAAGAATCCTGTACAGATACAGGTGTACAATTGAGATTCAAACCTTAAACCTCCTGCTGGCCAACTGAGAGCACCGTCTTGCACGCTAAGCCGTCTGACACCCCAGTAACTCTTGCATTCTGAGGACAATTATTTTACTTTACTCTTCTTTGATATTCTATGTGCAAACCAGGGGTTACTACCCAAAAGGGGGAGGAGAAGTAGTTGTGACATCCCAGCCTTGCAGTGGACTCGATGCTCTGCCAGAGGACCTCACAACTAGAGGGGAGGTGGTGCGTGTCTACAGCAGATCCTTCGTAGCAGGAAACCTGCCACCTCATGTACGTCAGTCTTACTTCTATGAAAACTCCTTTTGCCTTTTCTTTTTTACATTAGCTCTTAAGATGACACAGACCAAAACAAAAAACACACACATGAAGCTTCTGTGAAGATTTTTGTGTTTAGATACGACTTTTAGAGATTAATTTTTGTTTTGTGATCAAGAGTAAATTCAACTTCGAAATATAATTTTGAAAAATGTTCTCATATCATTATATTTTTTCAGTCATAAAAGGCATACACTTGCATCAAACGTGCATTAGTCATAGTATTTTTATTTAGTTAGTTTTTTTGGTAATTCATATTTCAGTTGGCCAACAAGGTTTCTACAACAATTGCAAAAACTGTGAAGCAAAATTTTCCCACAGCTGAATTGCAACAGGATAGTCTTAGAGAACCAGATGGGGCAGCCATTGGATCAGGATTAGGTACTATGTAAGTTGCTCTGGGTTGTCTCTCTTGTCCACATTATGCCTAGTTAAAAGTTAGAGACTGCGTAGTTACCTGTGATGAATGTGCCCTAACATTGCCTTCTATCTTTGGAATATGAAAAAGAGAGAGAAAGCCAGAAACTAAGATACATTTCAAGTTTCGTATTTGAAATTTGTTTTTTCTTTTTAGATTTTGACATGTTTACTTGCAGTGAATACTCGTTCAAAAACACAATAAATACTTTCAGGACTAGATGTAGCATATTTGATTTTTTTTATTGCATCTTATTAATGCCCACCTACCCTCATCATGATTTCAATTTTTCTTTCATGTCTGTTATTTTGTTCACCTTTCCTGCTCCTATGATCCTTTTTTTTTTTCAATTAATTTTTCAGGATTGTTGCAGAGACAAGCACTGGGTGTTTGTTTGGAGGCTCAGCACTAGGAAAACCTCGTGAGTAAAGTTGATGCTAAATTGTCTCTGTTTAAAATATAATTACTTTACCAATACCCCCTGAATGATTTTCTTACAACTTTCATGCCCATAGTTTTGTTGTCCTATAACCACTAGATAGATTGTACTTTTAAAATCTTTTTGAAAATGTTTTATTCCACTCTTGTTTCATATGTTTATTTCCCAGATCTTCTTGTCATTTTTAATTTAATTGACTTTTTTAGCTTCTTAGATTAGCTATCTCTATCTGTTAGTTTGCTGCATGAGCTAAATGATCCACTGCTTAGAATAAAGACAGTAAGATTTTTGAGTGCTGAGAATATAGTGAATCAGATTAGGCGTTTGTTTACCTGTTTGAAGTTGAAAAGGTTTCACTCCTGGGCTTAAATAGTGTAACTTATATCTTAATGGAAGAAAAAAATAAAGAAACTAACACACAACAGTACAGACATCAGTATATATTTTTTTATTGTTAGTGGTGCATATAGCTTTTCCCTTTAAATAAAATAAAAAACAAAACAACAACAACAAAATTGAAAAAAAAGGATATCTCCTGTCTGATCCTGAAATAAATTGTACTCACCTGAATAAAAGGTGGGTGTTTGATATTTTCATAATGTCAAATGCTTAATATTTATATAACATTTAATCTAACATAAAGCAAAGCTCCTGAATATACTTTAACCCCCCCCCTCCCCATCCTATCATCATCCTATCATGTCTGTACTATGTTAGGTACCCCTGCTGAGGATACAGGCAAAGCAGCAGTGGGTGACTTACTGGACGGTACCAGCACTGGAGGGGCTGTGGATCAGTACTTGCAAGATCAGGTAAGCCAAATCTCAATATTGAATACAGCCTTTGAATGTGGGATGTGGAGTTGAGGTATTTACTGAGAGAGTTGAAACAGCAAACTCTACATTTGATGTGGTGAGCATCGAAAACCTTGAGGCAACATTGTTGTTTATTGTGACTTAGGTATCAGGTAACCAACACACTCCTTCCAGATTTATAGCATGAAAAAGAAAATTGTTCAATTTCCACTAAAAAACCCTCTAACCCATAGCTGCAAAAAAAAAAATTTCCCACAAACCGCCTCATTCTTCTACCATTTCAACACAAATTTTGATGCACTCAAAAAAGGTGAAAACGGGTTCTATAGGTTTGTGTATCTCACCCCATTTAAATTCAGCAAGGAGTTTTAGAAGATGAATGTAACGCATTGTCTGTTAGACGTGCCTCACAAGAGCTACCAAAACAATGTTGTTTCCTATTGATTTAACAAACAAAGCAATAGTTTCCAACCAGTGAGATACAGAACTTCTTTTTATTTGGGTAGTGGTCCTTTATGTATCCTCTTTGTCTTAGTCAGAATTATCTTAATGCAAATGTTCAACAATAAGTAGAGTTTTCTAAAACAGCATTTCCTTGTGGTGCAACTCTCTGTTTTTCCTTATACATGTATCAGAAATAAAGGTAGAAAAAAAAAGTTTCAATATTGTTTTTAACATGGATTGTTAAAGCGCAAAACTGATGACTCAAAATTTAATTGAGTTATAACAAGTAAACAAAGTCACCAAGGCAATTTTAATTTTTTTTTATTACCCTTTAAATTTAATATAGAGAGGATCATAAAGTAGACAAATGGGCTGTTAATTTGCTACCAGTTAAAAAATTGTTTAAAGAAGTATTATCAGCAATACATATGATTTGAAAAATTTAGACAAATTATTTACTCACCCTCTCAGAAAATATGAAAGCTCCCAGAACTTCATCCAAGCTTTAAAGAGAGAAAATCATGCATCTTAGCGATAAATAATTTTCCAGCTTATCCTGCTGATGACCCTGGCTAAAGGCCAGTCCAGAATCCTGTGTGGGCCCCTCACCCTTCATACGCAAACAGCGATCCATATAGCTCGCCTGCTAACCAAGGTAAGTACAAGGGGAAATGATTAAGTCGAACTATAGGGGACATGACTGAAACCATCAACTTATGTAAAAAATTCGGGTTATGCTACTTTTATAATAGGCTGTCGAGAGAATTTGTTAATAAAACAAAAGAAAAAATTATAGGCCCCAGGGGAAGAAAATGCAGCAAAGTAATAACTGACATAAAAGCTATTAAATTAAGCAATGTCCTCTGTATAGAAGATAGAGCATTGAAATTTTGTACCCAACATACCACTTCTCACAATGGGTCTTGTAAAAAAAAATTAAAAAAAAATTTTCAAGGGCAGCAGTTGATTCAGATCGAGACTAACTTTCTTAAGTTTCAGTATACATGACTTTTGCATTAGATATATTGTCTTTCAACTTCCATGTTTTTCAATTCCCTATTCACAGTAATTGAACCCCCCCCCCCAAAAAAAAAATAATTGAAGCAAAAAAAAAAAAAAAGCATTGATTGAAATTACCTCTTTCATTGAAACATTATTATATAGTAATAAAAAATATATCAGAAAGGCAATAATGCGAATTGTTTTGTTTTTCAGGCTGAGTTTTCGCTAGAGCCTGTAAAGTCAGATGAGGGGAAGGAAACCTGCATGCTGGTGTGTGAAGGCATCGGACATGTTAACCCTCACCTGAACTCAGCTGCTGAATCCTCTTGATATTGTATGGCATAAATTTTTTTGTTCACTTAGAGTTAAACAACAGTTTTCTTTTTCACTTAGACTAAACCAATTTTTTGTATAAATTAATTAATTTATAAGTCATGTAAAAGGAAAAGATTATTTAAGTGAAAATTTTTTTCTTTATTGTGCCTATATCTTGAACAAATTTATCTCAATCGACAAATTTTGAAGACATTTTTGAAATAAAAATTTGCATCTATATCATCACTTTCTTTGTAAAAAAAGATTAGTGTTTAAAAAAAATAATCGGTAGTATTATGATCTTCATAGAGAGAAAGTATAGGTGCACAGACAGAAGTGATAAAAGGGAATATGAATAAAAATTGTGCGAGAAGTCAATCTTGTTTTTTATTTAGGTGATTTATTACTAAGTCTGGAAAACGAGATGATCAAGGAAAATTATCTGTCCTAGACATAGTTTTATTCATTAACTCGATGTAACCAAATAATTATTATGAAAAATGACCAGTTTAAAAATATATTTGAAGCACATTTTTGTTTATATAATTGTTTGCTTTTCAGAACTTTCATATAGAGCTGTGAAAATGTTTACTACTGTTGATAAAAATAGTGTAATGAGAACCAAAATGTTTTAAATTTGTGAAAGTTTTTACATGTGAAGTTTTGCCCTGTACCTGGGCTTCATTTTAGTATTATAGTGTCTTTTTTTAAACATTTCTTATTTATTGTCGCAATACTGTTGAAATAAAGAGTAAAATTGTTCGATGGTTTTTAAAATAAATTAATAAAACAACATGTGTATGATGTTGAAAGTTATTTTTATTGTTAAATTTAATATGAGTTTAACTTTGATGACACAATCAAAGCAGCATTTGTACTATCTGATCATCTTTATCTCTCTTTGCCTGATTTTCTGATGATCGTTTATCTTTTTGTCTGTGTATTCTTTCCTTGTTCATTTCCTTATAAATCATATGCATTAAAAATCTCATGTTAGTTTTTGTTGGCTGAATTTGGCACAATTGAGAATTTCTTAGAACTGGAACACATATTTTTTTATCTATTTATTTCTTTTTTTCTTTTTTTTTTCTTTTAAAGAAATGTAAATAATGGGCTGTATGTACATGTATTCACCTGGGCTTTCACTTATTTCTCTCATAGGTTAACTCCATATTAACAATCAACCTCGCAGCTCTGAAAAAACATAAATGATTAGATCAAAAAGTATCATTAAGCCACGTAGAACTGGCAAGTTAAGCTTAATGAGAGTGATGACTCTGACTGAAGCTTATCCTTAGCAGATGTGTATTTTAGGTACATGTATTTTAGCATGACAAAACGATGAGGCAATTTTATAAATATGAAAAGAATTCTCTATTGCTAGATCACGGAGGTTGTCATTTGGTAATCCCTTTGTCCAAGGGATTATGCAAATTGATCAACTACAGTTTAAATTAATGAAAAATATATTGACTTCTCAGTATAAACACACATCACCATCGCCACAAAAAATGTATTATTTTATTTACAGAAAAGAGAAAAGAGTAAAATTATACATATCAGTTATTCCTCTATACCTATGTAAAAGGTAAATGATTGAAGAAAGAGGTTAATGGTGGAGAGTGCATGGCGTATGGCTTGAAGTAAATCTTGGGTTATATGATTCCTATTGTTTTGGGTCGGTGTCAGTAAAATGTGATCGACTGAGACAGTATCTTGGTGCATGTGTACCCTGTCTGTCTCTGTTCGGTAACATGTAAAACTTTCAGATGTCAACCATGGGACCCGTCAACGTGAAGGTTTTTCCTAGAGATTATTAAACTGTAAAGAGCATGTTTCCACCAAAAGACCAATATCTTACTTAGGAAAGAGGGTAAAATAATGGTTATTGAATAAGTCAAAAATTTTCCTCTCTTTGATGAAGCACTCTATCGCCGTCTATATTTAGCCTTGTATAGGAAACATAAACAACTCTCTCTCTCTCTCTCCCTCTCTCTCTCTCTCTCTCTCTCTCTCTCTCTCTCTCTCTCTCTCTCTCTCTCTCTCTCTCTCTCTCTCTCTCTCTCTCTCCCCCTCTCTCTCTCTTTTTTCCCCATCTATCTCTCTTTCACGTTTATTAAAAAAAAGAAAGAACATTATTACATTAATCAATAACTAATATTTAGACAACACAATAAAACTCATACATACACAACCATGTTACCCACCCCTCATCCGTGAAAACACATGCGCTTACAATTATCATATTATAATACTGGTGTAAACAAAATGCTTATTGTCTGTCACTGCAGTGCAGCAGACCTGCGCAGCTTGGTCTGTAATGAGATTCATTGCTTGTTTTTCACTCCCAGCAAGGTTATTAGATGTATTAGAAAACATCGCTCTGAAGTAAATAAGGTCATGTCCTTCACCGCTCTATTTATATTTTCCGAAAGAGCAAGAAGAAGCAAACGCGCAAAACAATAACATCAGCAGCAAAACCAACAACAAACTATGGAGGTAAAAGAGCAGAATTTACAACAAAACAACCAAATATAAAGAATTGTCATATATAATATAAATTTTATTTCTCACTACGACCACGTCCGATGATAAAAAAATGAAAAATGCTGATTCTGATGGGACTTCAAAGCTTGATACACTATTTTGTAGAAGACTCAATACAATTAAACGGGTTTTGGTGCATCTAATTACATTTATAAAGACGGATATTAAAACTGTGAGCTCTAAGGAGAAGATAAACCGTAAACGTGGCGTCAATTATAAGCCATGTTAGCATGGTTGTAAACATCTCCCTCGCCCTTCAAACAGCAGAATAGGAGCAGATACTCTCAACACCATCTCGAGAGAAACTCTGGGCAGACACGCCCGTTTGGTGACACTCATAGTGTCAACCTTTTGGCATTGCTATACCTTTCGGCTGCTTTTGATACAATTTATCGAGATATTCCAATAAAGCGTCTGAAAACTTCTTTTGGTATAAAGGGTAAAGTCCTTAAGCGGTTTTCTTCCTACCTAGCAAATAGAATTCATTTTATCAAAGTTGATGAGTGTCGATCGCATAAAAGCTCTGTTAATTTCAATGTTCCTCAGGGCTCAGTTCTAGGCCCGGTGTTGTTTACTCTCTATACCCAACCTCTTGTCAATACTACACGTATTCAGAAATTTAATTCAATATTCTATACCACATGGGCGCTGGCGATACTCAGTTGTACACGTCTGTATTTCCCTGTGAATTGCCTAAAGCTGTAGTTAGACTACATTGCATAAGTCAAGTCATGGATCACAAAAAAAAAACAAAAAACAAATTGAATCAATGATGAAAAGGCCACGTTTATCATAGTTGTAAATAAATTTCCATATATTTCTCTACAAATTCACGTCATCACTGTTGGTGCAGTCTTAAAGGTAAAAAAATCTCGGTGTCACTATTGACAGAAATCATTCCATGACATTTTTTCATTATTTCTCTTCGTACGTACAACTTCGAAAAAATGCAAGTATTAGACATTTTTTCACCCTAATAATGTAACCTATCTCCCTTGATAATTTCCCTTGTCTTGTCACGACTTGACTACTGCAAAACTGCTTGCAAGTTTGGAGTAAATACATTTCACGGCTGCAAGTATAACAAAATAATGCAGCACGCCTTATATTTAAAAAAGAAAAAGTCCACCTGTGCAGTCGACTGCCCTCCTGAAGACTACTGATATACAACGTATTGATTACAAATGCGCAGTTTTGTGCCACAAAGTCTGCATGGTTCTGCAAAAACATCTTGAACATTATGAAAAAAATCTTGAATGTGTATCAGCCGAGACGAGAGGCGTTGACGTTAAGAATACCAAAAAGCAAATCAAAATCTTTTGGTGACCGATTTTTTTTCTGGCTGTGGTCCAACAATAATTATAGAAATTGACCTCCAAAAAAAAAAACACCTTCGAGACACTGACAAAACAGTCAATTGAAACATTATTTATTTTTAAAAGCATATGATTTTAGTATGTAAAAAAAAAAAAGAGAAAAGATTTAGTTTTCATTTTAACCTTTTTCTCTTTTCTCTACGCATTGCATTGTAAAACAATTTTTTAATCGTTGTCATAAAAATAGGTTTAAATTCGTTTTGGATACTACTTTATTTACATCTCTAGCATATTTTTTTTTCTCATGTCGTGTAAGATGATGAATGCTACATTTGTTCGGTTTGTGTGTATGTTTTATACAACTTTATTGACACACAGAGCATTGCTTTTTCTTTAGGTATGCGCAATATAAATGCCATTCATTATATTTTTTTATAGAGCTAGAGAATGGCAGAGTGTGAGAAATACAGACAAAGATATTTTGATATAGCTAGTTTGATAGAAAGAAAGAAGACAAATACAGAGAGACAGACAGATACGGAGAGACACAGACAGACATCGACAGAGAAATGGACAAAGAAGGAGGCAGTTAGACAGTAGGCTACACAGGCAGACAAATAGAGACATGTATACTATCGAAGGAAGCTGCGATTTTCTGTTCCTTACAACAGGTGATACTTGAACTATGGGGAGTGTCTTTTTTTTTTATCGTTCTTTACTTTTCGAGTTGAAAGCCTTTTCCTGTAGTCTTGATGGTGTTAAAGACGGCAAGGGTGTTTGTCCGAACTTAAGTTGATCCCTAAAGTGACATACTGACTCGAAAAGTTTATTCATAGGCTCAAGCAGATAGCCGTAAAATGTTCTTCACTGCCATGCTAGTTGTGAACATTCCATCCTCACTATTAAACTGGAGATTCTGTGGGATGATACTGACTGAACGCTAGTTATAAATATTCAACAACGTCTTGTGCTTCTCACTAATCTACTCAACAATTTTAATATAATTGCATCAGTTGGTAATAATGAAAAATAGGAGGGAGATATATATCAAGTAAAGTAGTCTTTAATTACCATCACCCCAGTTCGTAGATAGTGAGGATGGATTGTGGACAGTGAAGAACAGTTTATGGCTATCAGAGAGAGAGAGAGAGAGAGAGAGAGAGAGAGAGAGAGAGAGAGAGAGAGAGAGAGAGAGAGAGGAGCGATGTAGGAGAGAGAGAGAGAGAGAGACAGACAGAGAGAGAGACAGAGAGAGAGAGACAGACAGACAGACAGACAGATAGACGGAGACAAAAGGAGGCGTAGAGACTTAGTAACAAAGAAAACAGTTTTAAGATTGAGATGCAGCAAGAGAAAATAATTAGATTGAAGGAAAGAATGAGTTCGTGTACCTGATAGTAGGCCTATACCAGCATTGTTGGAAATTTCTGACGCAATCTTAACGCCCTAAAGGCCTTTTTAGTAGAATTAAACAAGCGAATAGACATGGCTGTGAACTGGGGCTCCCTAATTTCTTTCAACAAACGCTTGTGTGACATGAATGCGTTCATTGAACCTGTCTCGTCAGTAGTCCTCACGTGGCTTCCCAAGCGATGGTTACTTCCATACATTTTGTGGAAGCACTGGGCTGCGCCGAGGGACTTTAACTTTGAAGAGCTAAGTTAAAATAATATTTCTTTTTCTCACAACCAACTTATTCTCCTTAAAAATAACATTGTTAGTTGCAGCGAGATGTCATCGTATATTGTGGCGGAGATGTATCGTATAATAGGGAAATGTGGAGAGGGGAGGGAGTGAATTAGAACAAAATTAGAGTGTTAGCCGATCGTAAAAGAAACTGCTCCTCAGCCTTCAGGTAGTAGTAGGTGCGTATGCAGCTCGCTTGAGAGAGAGAGAGAGAGAGAGAGAGAGAGAGAGAGAGAGAGAGAGAGAGTAGATGGTTAGGGAAACAAACAGACAAGCAGAGGTTTGTCCCAATAAAGTGTTGAACACGTTTTCCCATCCAACATTGCATGATGCAGTTGCTAATTACTTTAAACAGAAAGAGTGACTGAGTTCTTTTCTTATCGTCCAACGCCATCAGCAAAGCTGTACTGTGTAAGGTCCCAAGACTAACGTCTGACATTTTTAAATGCTACTGCACAGGGTTCCAGACCTGTCTCAGCAGATCGCATTATGTTTGTTTGTTTGTTTGTTTGTTTGTTGTATAGTTAATAGTCTATTGGCACCGACTGATAAGGAGACAAACGTAGTTCTATCAATGACTCCCTTTGTGCTGCCCTTCCTAAGTTCCTCCGTTCCTTCTCCTAGCTATTTTGCCCTTTTTAAATTTCAACATTCAATTTTGAGGCCTTTTCTGTACCTATAGGTCTATGTTTACTTCCAAACTGGGATTGAAAACCATAAACTAGATCTAGTAAGCAAAATGTATGCAGAAGCATTATTATTCACTACTAGGCTATCCTAATTCATATCTAGCCCTAGACTTTTTTCAGGTAGGAAGAAACGTGTTCTCAATCTTCTCGTTCGAAAAAATCGAAACCTATTTTCTTTCCCTTCTTTTCCCCTCTTTAAAACCTCTGAGCGAAGCAGGGTCTTGGAACCTTATTGATCCACATTGCGCGAAGGCCCAAGGCTTATTTCGTCATTCACGCAAGTGAACAAAGCTGTGTCAACCAATCGAATAGCTAGTTGGCAACACACCCCCAGAGAAAAAAATCCGATTGGTTGAACCCACTAAGATTTGCCAAGCCCCCAAATTCTTATCCTGCTCAAGAAGTGCACGTTTCTCGCAGCATTGGATTCTGTCAGTAACAGTGTAGGCTAGTGTTTTAGTTTAGTAAAGGTATTTCTGTTAGGGTTTCTCTGTGAATTCATTCGTGTCTTATTTTATCGTTCAATTAGTTATTTACGATATAAATGTACACAGCTTACTAAAAACAATCAGGTTTTCAGTAAAACGGTGAGTAAACCCATGTCTCTAAGCTTAAACCTAAAGATAAGGATATCTTCGAAATCTAGGCCTAGATTCTAGACCTAGATTAGATCTAGATCTAGATCTAGCTAGATCTAGATCTAGGGGCAACTTGACAACGTCGCGGTATGCTTCAACTCGTCACAATCCGTCTAATTGCCGTTATTGGCATACCTTAAGACTAGTCGTAAGTTTACCAAAACGTTGTAATTTCAACCACTGTTTTCTAGATCTATTTAGATTCTACATTAATTTTGTTAAGATGTCCGTTACTCGGTAGCCCATACACCCACCCAAAAAAAAAAAAAAACAAAACACACACACACACACACACTTTTTCTTCATCTTCTACAAAGTAGGATGGGGAATATCCTATTATATCCTAATATAACTAGCCTAGATCTAGATCTAGATTCTAGATCTGTCTTCACATTTTTAAAAATAAACATGTGAATTGAAAATCAAAAGCCTAGATAAAGTGGCATACATACAAAAGTTGCTATTCTTATCAACAGCAACAGTACACACGATTGTAGGGCTATACTGCTAGTCTATTGTGGGGAGTACCAAAAGTAGTAGCCTAATAGTAGTAGGCCTACTTGCAGCATTTAGTACTAGCCTACATTTAGAAGTAGATCTAGTATCGTAGTAGTAGGCCTAACAGTAGAAAGCTTCGTAGTAGTAGTAGTAGTAGTAGTAGTAGTAGTAGTAGTAGTAGTAGTAGTAGTAGTAGTAGTAGTAGTAGTAGTAGTAGTAGTAGTAGTAGTAGTAGTAGTAGTAGTAGTAGTAGGAGGAGGAGGAGGAAGAGGATGAGGAGTAGTAGTAGTAGTAGTAGTAGTAGTAGTAGTGGTAGTAGTTGCAGTAAAATTAGAAGACCCTCTCCTCAAAATTAGTTTATAGTTCACACACCATTGCAGCTTGGCTATAGTCAAGGAAGTAACTTATCGAACACTATTTTAAAACCTTTTGTTAGTAGCGTGACTAATAACCCCTCCAGCTGTCCCACAGGGATTAGTGGAAGTGGGAGTGGGAGCCTGCGAAGTGATCACTGTCCCCACGCATGGTTTCCTGCATCCACTGAGTCGCCAATTTCTCACTCACCCAGAGAACACGGATCTACCACGCTGTTCAGGATGCTGATTCTTTCAAGTGGTTGGACTCTCCTTCCATATCGTTTTAGTACGTCCTTGCTTAAGGTTATTATCTCGCTTCTTTTACAGCCGAATGAAGGAGCAAAGATTTCAGGGGAAAAAATCGTGTTTGTCATGTCTTGTTTATCCTACTTAAAAGAGTGTAATTAAATAATAATAATATTATTATTATTAATAATAATAATAATAATAATAATAATAATAATAATAATAATAATAATGTTATTTGTACTTCAAACCTCAGGATCGTAAACTTTTGTAATACATTTAAAATGTCTTGATGAAACCTGATCTATAGTCCCAACCATTTTTCTTTTACAAATATGAATTGAGCTGGTTGCTTTCAAATGATTATCACTTTTAAATCAATGTTTTTTTATATTCATACAATTTAAAGCCTAAGTGCAAGGCAAAAAAACCTTTAGTTGAGCTGTTACCGTCGACGCTTGTAAACAAGTAAAAGCTGTTACATATTGAGGCGAACCGTTAAGCCAAGGTTAGAAAAAAAAACCAGTACCGACAAGGGACTAAACGCTTGTTTACACAAATTTGCGGATTATAGGAGATCACTCAGTGATTCGTTAAACCGAAAGAATCGATGTTACAAGAGCTTTTGCTAAAACAAATATGATAATGTTCTGCTTTTCTGTTTTGCGTTGTAGCTGTGTGCGATCCAACAGATCAACACACGTGTAGAAGGAGTTTTGATTAAACGTGAGGGTGTCAGTCACGCATCGTAGTTTGTAAAATCATTTTTTTACAAAGTTGTATAGAATAAGATATTATTTTACAAATTGTCCACGTTTGTCAACCATTTCAGAAATTTGTCAAAGAAGGAACATAAAGGAGAGATTCACCGTGAAGGCCACCTGCCCTACGTCACTTCACTACCACACGTCGTCAGTCAGGTCGTAAACTGCACCCACGCACATAATACCAGCTGTCCAAGCCAGTGGCAAATCCCAAGGCTTTTTGTTTATTTCTTTAAAACCTGTGAAGTAAGTTAGCTCCTAATCCAAGCGACCATGGCCACAGGCAGGCTAAGCAGAACTTTTGTGCGCATGGTGTCCACTGGCACCCCAGCATCATCCTTGGTGAGCCCCAAGACCCCCATGCCGCCCAGGGCAGTGACCAGGCTGGGGGGCGGGGCGGGCGCGCTGTCCAGTCGCCGAGAGAGCCACGGCTTCTACAAGGATGTGGAGACCAGGCCCAGAGTGCTCATCACAGGTACATGGTGCTGAAAGCAGCTGTTGGTGATAAGGCTTTTAAGGCTTTTAATCACAGGCATGTTACATTTCTTCGTATCAGCAGTTAATGATGAAAGAGAGAAACAGAGGCTAAGGTCAAATCTATGACTATAACTGTAGGGCATAAAGCTTAGAGAAAAAAGAGGGAAGGGGGGCGTGTGGGGGGGGGGAGGATCGATAGATAGGTAGGTAGACAAGATAGTTTGCTAAATGGCTAGAGAGATAGAGTGAGATAGATGGATGGTGAGAGAGGGAGGTAGAGATAAGATAGATAGAGAGACAGAGGGAGACATATCGACAGACTAAAGGAAATAGACAGAGAACTAATGTTATAGCTGTCAGTAAGAGACCAGATATAGCTCTCACCACGCACCCTCACACGTGCCGACCCGAGATCAATAGTTAGGCACGTGCTAAGGTCTCCCAGGTTGATGTGCCCCAGGAAAATGAAGTAAAGGAATAAATAGAGAGAGATACACACACACACACACACACATAAACACACAGAGAGAGAGAGAGAGAGAGAGAGAGAGAGAGAGAGACACAGAGAGAGAGAGAGAGAGAGAGAGAGAGAGAGAGAGAGAGAGAGAGAGAGAGAGAGAAGAGAGAGAGACACACACACAGAAACAGAGACAGAGACATATATAGAGACAACAGACAGAAAAACTTAGACTTGACTGACCAATGCGAATCAATAATTATTTTGCTCGTTTGACGTCATAATGGGGGGTCGAGGAGTCAGCTTTATATTTAGCTTGAATTATATAACTGGCCAGGAATTGATCGGCCACTAACTGGCACTAAGTACAATGTAAGCTTCTAGTTCTAGGCCAATACAGCTGGAAAAATATTTAAGCGTGTAAGGGAAACAATTAACAGACAAGGAAAAATATTAAAGCACGGAATAAAATTATATATTAAAATATTTAAAAATACTGAACTTTATAACTTTGATCGTATATAGAAAGTTTGTATCAGTTTAAAATCTTCCTTTTTTCTAAAACGATCCTATTTATTAGCCAACGTGCTGCCACACACAATCATGTAGGGGATAAACGTACAATAATTTTGTGTGAGTTAGACACATTTTACTGGTACTGGGCCAATCATGAGACCTGAATGAGGATTGAACTTGTAACCTTGTAAGAATATGCGCGCTCTACCTAATGATCCACCTGTTCCACTCATTCCTCAACTACGCATGCATGTTTTCCTTTTTATCCTTTGACAGCTGCACTAAATATGATATCCCAAGACATTGTCAACAGTTTATCTCGTGCGAAGTGAATCTAGGTGTCACTTAAGGTTATATGTTGGTGATTTTAACTGAGGCTTGCGTCAAACATTGAAATCATATGATGTAAAAGCACCGCCTCATCGTCACCACGTCTGCGATTTGCTTGCCTTTGTCTTTTCTTTAGATTTATCATCTAACACTAGCGGGTTCTTGTTTATTCTCCTGAACTCTCAGATTTGAATTTCATCGAAGAACTTACATCAAGATCTCCTTCTCATTTAGACCACACATCTCAAAAGTGCTAGGGTTCGTAAGTACAAGGTCGCGGTAGCTGACAAGTACAACCCGTCGTTAGCTTACCACAACGTTGTACTTACGACCATAGGTGCTTTTATCTTACGATTTTCAGTTCAAATCGCCCAAACATTGATTTTTCAAATGCAATTTGAAGGGCCAATAGTGAGAACTCAGAAATATTAAGAGCTGCCTAAACTAAGCCCTATGTGACCATTCCTAGTCCCTGGGACCA
The DNA here is from genome assembly GCA_003991915.1 of Elysia chlorotica. NCBI lineage: Eukaryota > Metazoa > Mollusca > Gastropoda > Plakobranchidae > Elysia > Elysia chlorotica. The sequence continues at coordinate 46,258 of RQTK01001292.1, forward strand.
CACAACTTTTTTTTCTTTTGTCCCCATAAAAACAGCTTAGGTCCTCCATAAACCGCCCTTCAGTACAGGAAATCATCCGGTTGAAAGGTGACACAAGGGTCAGAGAAAAATTGATCTTGACGGGGAGGAAAAGGACGGATTGAGCCATCATTATTTTGTAGAACCACTACTAGAAGAATGGGGTGAACGGTCTTTTTGATTAATTCAGGCTGAAAGTTCATCGTTTTCAAGAGCTTATGATAAAGAAACTAGGGTCTTCTATTTAAGATATGTACTACATTGGAAAGCTTATTAAAGGAAAATGTCTATACTCCTAGAGAATAAAAATCGTCTATTTTTTATCCCATAACTGACATAAACACTATAAAATTGTGAACTTCAATTGCACCTTGCTCCGTCCCCAGGCGCTCTTGGACAGCTGGGACCTGGGCTCGCGCAGATTCTCAGGTCAGTGCTCCTTCTCGTGGTCTCCTCTTTAGCAAGTTCAACACAGCTTTACTTCCATCTTTCATTCCTTTTTTCTTGATTACCGCGTGTTGTGTGCAAACGTTTTGACTAAAAACCTGCATCCCTAATTATTTTGGGATTAAACACGGCCGGTAAGGATTGTAAAATAATGTATGATTTGTGCTCGACTTGTGGGCGCACCTCTAACGAGAGCTACAATCTCGAGAGTATTTCTAAGGGCCCGGGCCCAATGGTTGTTTAAAAATATATTGGTTGTTGTAATATATAGCCTCTAAGTGTATACTTGACCCAATTGTTCCTCCCTCTAAATCCGTACTGATAATTTAACATGAAAACAGAAGCAACAATGAACTGGTTATGCGCTGCAAAAGAAAAACCACAGTGGGCATGGAATCATAATATGAACTAATATGCTAGTGACGAAAGCATTTAGATTTCACAAGTAAACTAGCCTAGCTAATAGCGGCGATCACTACAGTAACTCCCAGACCAAACAACTCAGCAAACACTAACAGTAATCCCTCTAGATCCGCACCATGGCCGCTATGATTGTGAGGTTCACGCCTCATTCAATTGATTTTAAATCGCTGGATCGATTGTGAAATGTCTTGAAAACACCCGGTCTGAAAAGCAGTTCTCTTGTTCAAGACGTAAGTTTTAACGTCACGTCTAGGAGCCTTTTTGGTTTTTTAGTGCGTTAAAACTACGAAGGCACATCGTTTATTTTTCCCTCCGCTCTGAGGGATTTAGCGCTTGTATTTTTTATAAAGCAAATTTGATAAACCCCCACAGTGCTTACACTTTTAGAGCTCAATTGAATCCTGTTATATTTTGATGCATATCGAATTTAGAATTTCACATTAAGGGTTGAGGAGAACTAAATATTGCACAATCAAAATGAAACATGTTTTAAACGCAAAAGACCTGTCTCTTATTGAGGTGGTGTTTAGTAATTCTTTAATTCATAGTTCATTCAACTGCCCTGTTGTATACTCTTTTCTTCGTGAAACCATTATTAGTTATAGGCAAAAAATAAGTGAAAGATTCAGTCGCGAATTTGTGTAGATTTGTTTGCTTGATTCAAAATAGGTCACGCCTGTTCCCAAATGCAACAGACCAGAATAATTTTTATGAATCATTCATGGAAGATAGAACTAGATCTAACTGTGTTTCAAAAAATCATTATTCTTGCGAATGACGAAGTCACGTTTTTTGAACCGAGGTGTTAAAACCACCTTCGTACGTTGAAAAATAATTATATTGTTGAAAATCTTAACCAGCACTTTTCTAAAGTTTCCTTCACCGCTAAAGAGGGTACATGTGTCGAGTCCCGTGGCTAAAGACAGAAGAAAAAATCGGCCTAGTCTTAGGCTTAGCCCTCTAGTCATGTCAAGAAACTGGACCAAAGAATCTATGTCGTAGAAAACGTCCATCAACATTCCAAGTATGTGATGCATAAAGCTGTTTCTCTGATTCTCTGGGGATTCTCTTTCTGTTTAGAAAAAACAACAACAAATGGTTTTCTGCTTCCATAGTAAAATTATAGAGATCGATGCTGTTTTGGAGAAACTAAATATCAGCTGTCTGATACTTTTTGATTCGCAAATACATGTATAGAATTAAAAAAAATCATTTGACATCTAAAACATTTCCACCCAACCTTCCGTGGTGTAGAAAATTATTTGAAATGTTACTGTATTTTGCCTACACCATTTTGTACATTCTGTAGCCTTGCGCCAGTTGCGGTAAACAAGGGAGCGGAGGTGGGATCAGGGATTCACCTGCAAGCCTACCTGTTTCAATATGGCAACATCAAAACTGCTAGCCCTTGCAGGAGAGAAACGGAAACCCTTGGGGCTAACTAATGCCTGGTTTCATTCACGGTAAAGGTTGATACAAACTGGATGTGGGGGTTAGTGGCAGCTAGCTCAGTAGCTAGGGCGCGCATCTTCCTTTCATGATGTCCCTGATTGAATCAGACCACCGTGTTCCCTATTGGCTGAGGAAAATCTTGGTATTCCCGCGCCGCCTCTGTAAGGCAACACTTAAAACTGTCAGACAATGATAAAGTGGACCCGTCCACGAGATAACCTAAATGCTGACTGTGAATGTAACGATGAGCGTATGGAAATTAGCTCATACTGATAAGATTCAAAGGAAGTTTGATGTAGAAAAAATAAAGCTCTTCGATCATTGAACCGCCTAGGATGTTTGCGTAACTGATTGTCAATTTATTGATCTGTTTTGTTATTATTCTGGGAAAGTTCTTTAATGGAACCAAAACTTGATAATGAACATCGTTATTTAAAATGACCTGATCAAAATATTCTAAACATACTTCAGAGGGTCAAATCTTCAACGATAATAATGAAAAATATCAGAGGAAAAAAAAGCCAGTTGTAAAATTTGATCCTACAGTTTAAATTCTTCTTATCACCATTTTGGACAAAGCTTTAGGGCAACAAAACACACGCAGAAAATGGACGGTTTTGCGTTTGTAACACAGAACTAGCGGTCGCACACGTACGGTACATAAACTCAATTTTTATAATCATGTCCACCTGATAGAGGCCCTGGTTCAATGCCTTATTACACTAATCGTAGAACAACTTATACGTATGCATGTAACAATAACAGTGAACAACGCCGACTAGTGGATGATCCGTCGACACCAAAATAATGTCAAGGAGGGATTAGTGAACAGCCAGGCAATCAATGCGGAACAAGCCGCTACGTTGTATCAGTATGAGTATTTCTTTATGGCCTAGTGGAAGCGTAGCATATTAGCAGGAGACCTTAAATCCTACCACAGTAAGAATTATTTGCCCGTACTTTATTGTGATCTTCGCCAAAGCCTAATCCCACATTAGACGGTAATTTATCAATCGTCTTTGATCAGCCTTCGATGTAACAGGATTTATGTTGCGTAGGAGTTAATCGGCTGTCACAAATGAGCTGCAATAAATGTGTACCAAATGATCTTGGGGTAAACATGTTATTGTTTTGCAAGCTATTGCAATTCTCAATGTTAGTACAGTATAGGTGTGCGTGCGGAGGAGGGAGCCAGAGAGGCGGGAGTGGGAGAATGGATAGAGCGAGAGAATGAGGGAGCAAGGAGTTTTGGAAAGAAAGAGACATGTGAAGGAAGGTAGAGGGAATGAGGGAAGGAATATGTAATTTAAAAGATAAGGGATAGGAAAACTATAGAAATAAAATGTGGCAAGAGTCGGAAAGGGCCACGGGTTATATCTCACTCTCAGCGGCTGCTGCAGTCGTCTGTGCGAGACCTAGGGGAAAAAAAACAACAACTTATGTTAGATCCTTTTTTCTTGTTCTCAAACAATGGGGGTTGCTAGTTTGAAAGCCAGATCCAAACACTTAACAAATCAATATATAAAATGTCACAAAAAGTGCTGAAAATCTCTTTTTGTGAATATAGTATTTTGAACACTAATATCTCTTTTAATGAGTTCTGCATTTATAGTCATGGTATCATGTAAACGTTTTATTGGTAATTTAGATACTTTATTACAGAGCCGATGTACATGTATACTTAATTAATATGACCGTCATCCATGGTATTTAACTCTTTATCGGTAGGTCATTCCCACAGCATAATTAAAAAACAAAAACAAAAACAAAAACCAACAAAAAAAAAAAGAACAGCAAATATTCCAGCAAACAAAAAAAAAACCCATTGAGTTCTCTTATGCTAATGAATATGTAAATCCAGATCTTATCGATAATAAGTGAGAGATAAAAGTTTTATCACACAGACAGCAACTACACTGTTACTCTGTATTAATACTACGACTTAGATAGTTTGGATGCAACTACCTTACGACCCAAACTGTTATGGTGCACTCAGTTGGACTAAGATGGTACTGCTGTTTTACCAAGCTTAGTACTCAGAAATTTATTCTGCACTTAGTTTATGTATCATAATTACGGTGCAATAAGCTCGCAATTATGATAGCGACATACATGTCAACTGATTTCCTTCTAGGAACATTGAGACCAGTCTATGTCAAACAGCTTCTTCGATTATCAGTTGCAAGTTCGTTGATCTGCTTATGGCAGAACTGATTTTTTTGGGTCAAATCTTGCTTAGGTCGTTGGACCCAGCACTTTCATGTCGGACTGAGATCGGGAGGGAAACGATTCGAACCGAACCTGGTGTCCCCGTCTCCGTATAAGATTCTTTGGGAAACCCAGGGGACATACAATTTTATTTAATCACAGGTGTTTTTTTAAAAACTTTATTACACGACTGTTTTAACAGTCTAGTACATTGTATCTAGCGACGGGGGTTGCTGAGACAGGCTGCATCTGTGTCCACGAACAGAGAGAACAGTTCTGTCGAAGGGGGGCGATCTCATTAGAGACATGCTAATAACTATTATTGAAAGAAAACGTTTTTTTTAATATTTTTTAATTGTTTTTTTTTTGTTTTTTGTTTGTTTTGTTTTTACCAATAATAGATAGAACAAAGTTGATGAAAATGTGGAATATAAAGCTTATTTTCCTCACCATTTCCCCATCCCAATTTTTATGGATTGAAAACTTTTTATACCAATTTAATGAAGCTTGTTATTTTAAAGTTGGTTGTGTATATTTTATTAGAATAAAAGATGCTAGTGCCATGTTGTCCTTTTATTTTAAGTTCTGTAGCTTAAAGTAACAACTGCAATCTTTTGAAAGAAAATTGACAAGACAAAGAATTTGCGAAATAAATCTGAAACTAATAAGAGTGTAAAAGTCATGTGGTACTTCTTTCACAAAACATTATGCACGAAAACGGCAACAAAAATGAGGAAAGTATAAAAGAAACACAGTGAACGGATGCTTTTATTTAGTAATGGTCTATTTTACATGACACAGTTAACTCCAACCCTCGCAATGTGTGCCCCGTTGTCACGGGATTGTTTTCAGAACAAGAACACTGATATTTCCGGTCCTGCCTCTTACAACATAGGCTGGCTAATGACCGTACACTGAACTTTTTATACTTTGAATAATAACTCTGTGTCAAGCTGTTATTGTTATTTATGTCTGTCTGCATTTAAATCAATATGTTCTTTTGGATATTTGTATCACCATAATGCCCTATCTAAATGATTGTAGACTTTTTGCACTGATGTCTTAAATTACTATTATCAATATGAAAATAAATGACTGAGGAGTTTAGAAGTTATAATTTTGTCTCTTATACTTATGAAAGTTATGAGGGATCATTATTGCTGTCGTGAGCTTTCCACGCCAAAATGTACCGGTACGTTTAGCAAGTTATATTCTATTGCCTTGAGCTCTAGTACCGGTACGTTTAGTATGTTATATTCTATTGCCTTGAGCTGTAGCACAGTAACCACGCCGGGTTCCACACGCGCAACACGCCTGGGGTCATTTCCCTAGCGAGCGCATATAGGCCGTGGTAGTGCTTTTTAAAAGTTAGTTTTCCTTGACATAGTTCTGTGAAACTCCGAGAAAACCCCAGTCATACCGCGTGACTTGACGGTTTTTATTCAAGCTTTTATACTCCTCATCATATTCCCCCTAAAGCTCTATCCCACCACACATACACATACTCCCCCCCCCCCCCCCCCTTTTCTCTCTCTGTCTGTCGAACTGTTTCTCTGTCTGCGTTTTAGGTTGGTGCTTGGATACTCTCTGCCTCTTTTTGCGTTCCTTCTGTTTTCCCTCCCTCTTCTTTTTGTGATTTTTTTGTATTTTAATTCTCTTTCAAAACATTCTCTCTACCAATGTCCAATATTCTTTTTATTTATTTATTTTTTCAAAAAGCAAAACGAGCCTTTCTGTAGTGTCTGGTTAGACACAAGAAAATAAGTCCGTGTTAAGTCTGATCAAATACTCTCTTTACTCTGTATAGAGATCGGTTTGGCCGAGACAATGTGATCATGTCGGACATCAACAAAGCGTCCGATGCCGTGCTGGAGTCAGGTAGGACTACCTCTAGCATGAACAAAAATCCCTCTACATTGAGGCTTCATAGACCATTGTAATGAAAGATCGAATGTTACGTCCTTGATGAATATATTTTCTGGTCACGGTCATGTCTTTTCAGTTCCGCTCTTATTGTTCCAAATTCGAAGGAAACAGTAATTTTTTACCAGTTTATTGTCAAAGTCACTCCTAGAAATTGCCATTGCAAAAAAAAAAACCCTCAAACAAACGAACAAAGAAAAAACAAAAACAAAAGTAAAAGTATTTCTGTCTAAATTTACAAGCTTTTGAAGTCATATATAGGCCTAATATCCGATGACCTTGTGAATGGAGGGTGCATGATGGATTCTATCTTTTCCCCAACACGTGTCGCATGTTCCTCATGCCAGAAAATTTAATGCTATCTTGCTTTCCTTATAAAGTAATATTTTGAATTCTATTTATGCTTCATACTATGGAACGTGGAAACTTTAAAAGGAAATGTACAACATTTCCGCGATTTCTGTTTGGACAAAAAATAGAACAACTTTTGCATTTTCCTTATATCTGCAATAACCATTGAGAACTATTTAGCACGTCAGCCGAAAGCCCACTGCCAATGGCAGTCAGTCCTATTCTTTAAAGCGAAGCTGTCTCTAAGTTTAACGTCGCCATGGTGGCGAGAAGATCATATAATGGCGACAGGATCACAATGCAGGATATCTGGGACTTGTGGGTCACATTATCCAAACATTGATACAGCCAGTAGGGAAAAATCTAAATACTGCAGTGCTATTAAAATACTCGACACCGCCAAAAAAAAAAAACAACAAAAAACAACAACAAACAAGCTTCCCCCCCATATAATGGCGACAGGATCACAAATTCACAATGCAGGATACCCGGGGCTTGTGGGTCACATTATCCAAACATTGATACAACTAGTAGGGAGAAACTTAAATACTGCAGTGCTATTCAAATCACCGACATTGCCAAAAAAAAAAAAAAAAAAGCCACATGCTCCCCCTTGTATCACCGCAACTTCCCCCACCGAAGCTTCCCAAATCTACATTATAAACCAACAGCAACAAAAAAGACAAAAAACAAACAAAGGTATATTGTGAAATCTAGAATCTGCCACAAGTTCACATTCCCAAGCACAATACAAAAAAAAAATGTAAATACTAGTTTAATCAAATGAAAAATATGTCCATTTTTTCTTCTATAAAAAGCTTATTACTCTTTGAACAATTTTCGTTGTTTGGACGCTAGAATTGACTCTTGTTTGCCCACATTTTAATCCCTCAGGTCCATTCCTGTATGCTGATATAATGGACATGCGAGCTTTACGCGAGATTTGCGTCAACTATGAGATTGACTGGCTGGTCCATTTCGGAGCCCTTTTGAGCGCAGTTGGGGAGAGCAATGTCCCCTTGGCCATGCAAGTCAACATCGAAGGCGTGCACAACGCTTTAGAGGTGGCTCGCCAGTACAAGATGAAACTCTTCTTGCCAAGCACCATTGGTAAGTAAAAAAAAAATCATAACTTTATAGCAAAACATAAGTATAATTATGTTCTCACAATTGAAAGAGGGAGTATACGTGAAATCACAGAGCACGATAATGATATGTTTATATAACCAGTGCAAGAATTGTTTATGAATTTTTGGCTTTACCCCCAATTACAAATGGAAGAGCTCAACGACCTGCATAGTTACATGATCATAAAAAAACTAAAAAAAGCTAGGCAAAAATAGAGAAAAAAATATTGAGAGAGAGAGAGAGAGAAAGAGAGAGAGAGAGAGAGAGAGAGAGAGAGAGAGAGAGAGAGAGAGAGAGAGAGAGAGTACACTGAGCTTGAAGCGCATCAAAGCCGTAATTGATGAGAAATATGACAAATGAGTACTTACTGTATTGTACATGTAATTATTGACCTGTATGAAGGATCTTACATTTTGAACTCCTTGCTTGCCGCCCAGGTGCCTTTGGTCCTGATTCACCCCGTGATCCGACCCCTGACCTCTGCATCCAGAGACCGAGGACAATCTACGGAGTCAGCAAAGTCCACGCCGAGCTCATGGGGGAAGTGAGTTGATTAATGCTGATATCAATGACATCTGCTTTATCTCTAGTCTTCCTTTTTGTTTCTTCAAATAGGTGTGGAATCGTTTTAATGAAACCTTAGGTAAACTTAAGCCTTAGTGATTGGGACTGATAAACAAAAGGGATAGTAAAATTACACTATTATTTTGGAATAGTTATTTTTTTTTTATTGTGCAAAACTCTGAATCATACCATTCTTTTTATGGTACTAGATTCTGAACTATGTAAGCAAGCTAAAAAAACTTAGTTTCTCTGCTTCTAATGTTCCCTCATTATATATCCTGCACCTTTACAAAAGTACTTTAAACCTGTTTCATAGTGTCTACAAATTTGAAACATTACATTTGATTCCCACTTTGCACCTCTTGAAATCATGGGTGTAAATATCTTGCACCTTTACCCAAGTACTTCTAACCTGCTTCACATAGTGTCCACACATTTGAAAGATTACATTTCATTCCGACTTTGCACCTCTTGAAATCATGGGTGTACATTTTTCCTCCTGTCTTCCAATACCAATTAAAAGTTTTTATGATGCTCTAGGTTCTGTGTCAGTAAAAAAAAATTCTTTCCATATTTCACACTTGGCTTTTCTGAGAGATACCTACAGATCAATATTATGCTAATACAAAAAGGAAACATCTTTATCACCAAGCTAAAAAGTCTTCTCTGATTTCCTTGCCAGTATTATCACCACAAGTTTGGTCTGGACTTCCGCAGTCTGCGATACCCTGGCGTCATCTCTACAGACCTGCCAGGTGGTGGCACAACAGGTCAGTATTGTGTTTTAACAATACATTGTATTTAGTTCTTTCAACACATAACATACACCCACGTTGTTAATAGATAATTCATGGCTCAGTCCAGGACAAAACTTGATTTTAATAAAAGAGAAATATAATTGCAAATTATATGTGACCATATTAAAAGTATAATGGTAATCTAGATAGAGACAGAGAACCAAATTTATTGACTTACTCATTATCTCCTTATTCATATATCTCTGCTCAAACATTTATAGTATTAGAATTTGATCCTTAATAATTAAACGGTAATTGTAGCAAAAGATAAATGAATTTAAAAAAATTGACCACATCATATCAAAGTGAAAACTCAAAGGAAAAACTTTACTCAATCTCTGTTCAGATACCTGTAGCTGATGAGAAGTTTATTCAGTTTGAAGAATTATTATGTATAAGTAGAGGCATTATTTATTGGTAATGATTGGTGTGAACACAACACTACACAGAGTTTTCCTTGGGCTTATGAAAATGAGATTTATATAATTATAATTGGTTTTGTAGATGGCACATGTAACAACTTTCTTTATTAAATATTGTTTACAACATTAATCATTTAGGGCAGAGGATGCACTTAAAAGAGAACAGAAAAAGGACAGGATAATATGCACATGGAAGATGGCCAAAATGAAAGAGAGAGAGGGAAAGATGAAAAAAAAAGGATGGATAGGACAAAAGTGCTTGATAAGGATAAGGATAAAAAATGTGAAAAAGGAAAGAGTAGATGATTTGACAGAGGACTTGGAGGATGAGGAAACAAAGAAAAACCCAACACCCCAACATTTGAATTTATTCTGAGAACGATGGAAAGAGAGTTGTATCGAGACAATAATGAGTGTTATGAGAACATTTTAACTTCCTAATCTAGTGACAATGAATCTTTATTTGATCTTTTCTTACTATTCTTATTCTTCCACTGTTTTTTTCGGCCCCCATGTTTCAGACTATGCCCTGCACATGTTCCATGATGCATTGACCACCAAAGTCCACCACTGCTACTTGCGACCAGACACTCGCTTGCCAATGATGTACATAGACGATCTGCTCACTGCCACTGCAAACTTCATGCAGGTCTGGAATTGTAATAGCGTCACTTTGCTGACATTATGGTCTTTCTCAAAATCAATAGGTTTGAAAAAAAACTTGGGGTACATTTGAAAATTGTCTTTTTTTTTATTATGATAGTTTATTTTGAAATTAAAATAAAAAAACTTTGGCACAGCCGGTTTTTCTCGTTATAGAACAGATATAATGGGAACTGGAATTTTTCAAAGATCTTATGGTGGATCAGTGTTATTTTGATCTATCTTTGTGATAGACCATTATATTAGTAAGGTGAGAAAAAAAAGTTTCAAGTTGTTGGATTTTTAGAAGTATGAGCAGGCAATGTTTCATTTTCCCTCAAAGATTAACAAATATGTTGGGTATTTTTATCCAAAATTTTTAAAAGTCTTACATTCACTTGCTACGGAACAAGATAACCATGGTAGATTAATCACTCATGTGGTACAAAAAATTATAAAATAATAAGTTGAGTCTCCTCGGCAATAGAATTTTGCAAATTTTAATTTTTCAGCTCTGACTCTTTTGAAAAGTTAATTTTTTTGTATGAAAAAAATCCTCTAAAAGAGACAACAGCGGTAATATGTTAATATATGTAATAACATAGTTTGTTCTCTTTGTACATATTCAAAATATGATTCTCATCATTGTCTTTATTTCCCTCTCTCTCTTCTATCCTATTTTTTTTAATTACAAATTTACTCTTATGTTTAGAAATGTTCTCTTACTCTACTACTACTATTATTGTACCAGGCACCAGATCGAGCTCTGCGTATGCGGACATACAACATTGGCTCTGTCGACTTTACTCCAGAAGAACTGGCGGCTGAGATAAGAAAATACGTCCCTGATCTTGAGATAGTATACAAACCAGATCATCGCCAGGAAATTGGTAAATTTAATTTTCAAGCATGGATTTTAAAATCATTCATTTAATGTGTAATATATGTTTTTCTATTGATTTTGGTGAAGATTAATATATTGTTATAAAATGACGATGCTGTAGATTATATAAAAGCCTGATTATAATCACGAGACATTTTTTGCTAGGCTATGTAGTGAATGTTCAGTAACGCTTAATGTCTAAAACAAGGTGCTTAAGTAAGCTATCATAATACCAAGGTTTAGTTTTTTTTTTACCATTCTCTATCTTAAGTTTTATTTTGGTTTGATGATTTCACTTGAAAGATATGCACACATATCTTACATTAATTACAAAGTGACTTTTAACGTCCTTCCATGTTACTGTCAAACATAATGAGATATGAGGCGGAGAAAACACATTTTTGAATCATTCATCTAAATGAAAGAAAAAAAAAAAAGAGTTCATCAGTGAGTAAAGAATCCGTCTTTTTCTTTAATGTTGAGCCTTTCCAAAAATTGTGTTAGGTGTTAAGAAGTATAGATGTAGTTTCTCTAAAAAAAAAAAAAAAAAAAAAAAAAAAAAGCAACAACACAGAAATATCTGTCTCAAATGACTTTCACATTGAAAGTAATGTTATCTTTATTTTTAAGAAAAAGAAAAAAGAAATATCTCATGTACGGGTCGAAATCCTTCAACTTTGAGTGATTAAAGCAGGCACACATAGTTTGAAGAAGTGATTTCAAACCAAAAAAGTCAAAAGGTATTTTTTGCTTCAGAAAATGGTCATAACATACATAGTTGATTATTTTTTTTAAAAGGAAGATCTTTTTAAAATCTGAACAATTTCTTCACTACTGGGTTAACATTTCTGGTATGAAAAAAAGTTCTTGTTTCTTTCTGCTAGCGGACTCCTGGCCTCAAAGATTCAGCTTCGTGTCAGCGGAGCAGGACTGGGGCTACCGACCGCTCTACGATCTCTCTGGCATGTGTGAGATCATGATCCAGTCTCTGCTGCCCAAGTACAAGAGTGCTGGCCGGGTCAAAGAGGAGGTCAAAGAATAAAGCACAGTGTGAGGGTTGAACACGGACTGTGTGTCCCATGAAAATTTATGGAAGATATGGAACGACACATACTTACTGTTAAGTCTTTCCTACTAAAAATATCAATCGGATGTGTATGAATAAAGCTGAGGAACTGATCTAAAACTGTTGAGCTAAAACAGCAGCACAATCGTTTGATGGAATATGAAGCCCTTAAAAAAGTGTTTCAAATGTAAAGAATTGGTATGAAGCTAAAACTGAAGAAAAAAGAAAAGGGTATTGAAAGTGTCAATGTTTGCACAAAAGTCTGAAACGGTCAAAAGTAATTTAAGCACATCTATACTGTTCAATTTATTCTTTTGATCAGTAGGAGAATGGATTCATGTTATTGCTTTTTTCCCTTTTTTCTTACAATGAGCACTTGCTTTGCCCAGTTGCAAATATCACAAGTTGTGCACTATATTGTAACAAGAACATTCCTGCAGAACTTTGTCATGAATACACTGTTTTGGAAATATACTTACATTGTTATTACTGATAACTTTAGTTAAGGACTTGAGAATCCTATATGTTGATATTATTTTCTTTTGAAAACCGTTGAAAACACAATGTTACTTATACAAGTTCTTTTCTGTAAACTTGGGAAAAGAGTCTTTTTATTGTTATATTATGAAATACATAATTACTGTTGCTGTAAAAAATTACACATATTTTGTTTTTATTTTTCTAAAGCTACTGTAAAATGCTCATTGGACTTCAGTTTAAGCATTTTTACAATGAGAGAATAATTAAAATGAAAATAAAATACAAAAGAAAACAAACAAGAAAAAGGAAAATGTTAGTTTCACACATGTAAGTGAACAGTTGAAGGATTTTTAGTCTGATTCAGAATCTCAATTGCCTTACCTTTAAACTTTTTTTAACTGGTTGGGTGAGTTTTTTTTTTAACTTTTTTTTTTAATGCAAAAAAACAACATTAACAAAAAAACCCAATCAATTTATGTTGAAAATTTAAATGGATCAAGACTTTTTAGATAATGTATGCATTTTTGTAGCATTAAGACATTAAGACAGGTGTAAGAAAATACTAAGCTCTAGAAGTTTCTCAAAGGGTAATCGAAATCGAATAGATTGGCGGATCTTGCTTGTTTTAGAGAAAACTGCAATATGACAACTCAAAAGAGGCCTGAATCTCGTTTTTTTACCGTCTCTTAATTTTTTGTCTTTTATTTTGCTTCTATCGCCTGATTTGTTGTATATTTTATAACCAATTTTTACTCAACAGTATTTTTTTCAATGGGATATTGAATTTGTTTTAAAAATGGAAACCTTACCTTACGCTGTTAAGATCATAGAATCTCAAGAACTATTTTAAATTAAAAATATTGATCACACACACTCTTAATTATTGCGTGATTGTAAAAATAAATCAATTATTCCACAATTTATGACTTTCAAGCAGGATGTTGTTTTTATTTTTTGTTTGTAAAATAATGTATATATTTGCACAATTGATGAACGTAAAAATCGTCAGCCTTTGATCTAAAACCCCTATTTAATGTTCATTTTAATTTTGGAAATAGTATGAAAACAAACTTTAGTAGCACTGAAAATGATTTAACCATTTGTCGAAGGAGTTATCCAAAATAAAACTACTTATCAACTACTGACGTTTGGTTCTGTTTAGACAGCCCTACAAAATATTTTGAATCCACTATTGTTATTATTTTTCTGCAATATCATAAAAAAAAACTTTTGCTATTTTCCCCCAATATAGGTACCATTTAGAGAAATACACTAAACGATGAGATTATTTTTTTTTCTTTGCTTTCTTCAAACATAAAGCTTTTCAACCAATACATCAGATTTTTATGAGCTGCATTAAAATAGAAGTGCCGTACACATCCTAATTTACAACTTAAATTTTTACAAAAGATTCAATGACTTGGTAGAAATTTTATTTATATGTACTGTACTTATTGATTGTCCCTGACTGAGACATTTAAGGAACAATAAATAATTTCAAATTTTTTTTTATTAAGTTTATTCTCTTCTCATCTGATTTATGAATCTTTTATTTTACAAATTTATCAATCATTTATTTCAAGCCTACTTAAAACATTAAGAGAAAAGTTTCTAGTCGAATAATTGTAATCCCATACAAAGTACAAGATTCTATGTTAAAAGATGGGAAACATCTTATAATAAAACTTATATCACCAGTATGCACATGATAGAAAAATACATTTCAAATGACAGAGATATAAAGTAGTGCTTTGATGACATTTTGTTTTGCCAGATATATTAGCATTTTTTAGTATCTTAGAAATACTGTAGTTTACACATATAATCTCACATCAACAATATCCTATTATGCCTTTTCATGTAGGAACTTGTTTGTTGTTGGTATTGTTGTCTTTGCATTTTTAAACCATTCTTTCACAACTACATAGTGAGATCAGAAAATGTTTTCATTCTTCTTAAAGTTCATTCCTTTTTTTGTTACAGTGATTTTGTTTGCAAACATAGCTTATATGTGGTTTAGGCTTACATGCTTTTGAAACTTGATTTTCTTTTTTACAACGAGAATCTTGGAAACATTTGTATGATATAGTTTGCTACTTTAAATGTTTTAAGGAAAGGGGATGAGTGGTTTTAATATTATTACTTAAAAAAATTGTTAAACCTTTTATTGTTTGTTCATGATTGTGGACAATGCATCCATCCATTACATTAAAATTGTATCTCCCAATATGTATTCCATATTGTAGATTTGTTTAAGTTTATGTTGGAATTAAGTACTGTCCTTGAAAAAATAAAAATCACTTGAAATTATTTGGCATCAATTTATTTTTAAAATTTCCAATTTCAATTTTGAAGTTCTCTGAACATAATTTATAAACTCTTTTCTCTGTTTCAACGTATCTCATTATTCTTTTCCTCAACATTTGTTTAAACCATATTAATGTTTATTTAACACAGAATATTATTTGCTAAAAAGTCAACATCTCATTGATGCACATGAAGATCTAAAGAGAAGAATATTGGAACATGGTGCCCCCCATGCTTGGCCTCGCTGCTGTTGGACGTTAAGAAAGCAACAACCCAAACCCAAAGCTACTTACATGGATATGACTCTTGTAGATGTAATTTGAGGTTAAGATGTATATGGTCGAAAATTTCGTTATAATTTTACTATCCACTCCACACTTTACAAATCTATATGTATTTTGTTGTTCCTGACTCGAAATTGTATATTACATTAAAAAAAAAAGGTTTTCACCTATTACCTTGCAAAGTTAAGAACTTTCAATCAATCTATCTGTGAAAGGGAAATAACCAAACCTAAAAAAAAAAAACATCAACCGCTAATTTTAACGGCTGTTTTGACTGAATGCCAAACATATTTTAAAATTGTGTATCTTTCCGCTTTATAACTGTAAATCATGGGGTAAAGCACGCAATTCTCTTTTTTTGTTTTGATGTATTAATCAAATTAGGTTTTTTTTTTTCTAAGTTTCTGAGTTTGTAAGGATGGAATTGAAAAACTATCCAAATTAAAAATTAGTAGAGGTAAAGAAAAGTTTAAAAAGCCCATAAAACAAGACAAATCGATTAACACAAGCATATGTAGAACTTACGTCTTTTCCGCCTTTTCCCCTTCATATTATAATTATTTTTTTATATAATTAATAGTATTACACGTATTTCAAATAAGAATAAATGTAGCAGAAATAGTTTCCGTTTCCTGTTTATTGAAAAGAAAAACCCAACAACAATTGAACAGATAATCAAACGTTTTTTCTCTATTACAGTTCACGGAGACGTCAGAAAAATGAACAAAATTTGCGTTTTAAAGGGAGTGTGTATTTGTGTGTGTGTGTGTGGGGGGGGGGGTGTATAAATTAAATAATGATAGGTGG